>SJYT01022299.1:378412-388924 GCA_006410635.1 Cephalophus harveyi | reverse complement strand
AAACCATTCAATATCACAGTTATCCAAGTCTATGCCCCAACCAGTAATGCTGAAGAAGCTGAAGTTGAACGGTTTTATGAAGACCTACAAGACCTTTTAGAACTAACACCCAAAAAAGATGTCCTTTTCATTATAGGGGACTGGAATGCTAAAGTAGGAAGTCAAGAAACACCTGGAGTAACAGGCTAATTTGGCCTTGGAATGCGGAATGAAGCAGGGCAAAGACTAATAGAGTTTTGCCAAGAAAATGCACTGGTCATAGCAAACACCCTCTTCCAACAACACAAGAGAAGACTCTACACATGGACATCACCAGATGGTCAACACTGAAATCAGATTGATTATATTCTATGCAACGCTTCCTAGAGCACCATAATTAGTCCTGATCCTACATGGAGGCTCTCTAGACCATCATCCCTGTGCAGCAGAAGAGGGCCCTGCAAGGAAGGCACAGACCTCCTGAGGCTTCATATCCTCACGTCCCCAGCACGTTCAACCCAATCCCCCCACCCCACCCGACCTCGTCCCCTGGCTTTGGTCCATCCTTGAACTTGTTTACAATCTGCGGGCAAGTTTACTTTCCAGAAAGTCACCCCAGATGAGCCAGTGGAAGAAAAGAATAAGGCCAGGCTTGTGGACAATCCAGAAGTGAAATGATCCCTTGGGAAGGGTTGAGTGGATTTTAATGAAACGGGGGGTGGTGTGGGGGTGGGGGAAGCTGTGGACATACGGGCTGAATGCCATCTGGCTCCTGAATAATAAGAAAATGCTGTCCTTAATAAAGTTGCAGGAGGCCTTCACATCTGTTTATCTGATCCTCACACGAGCTCTGTGTGGTGATGAGGACAAATATTACTGCCACGTGCTGGCTCTAGAAACCGAGGCTCCGAGAGAGTCACGGCCCCTGCAGGGGCACACAGCATCTGTGGAAAGATCCAGAAGCTCCTTGAGGCTGGGACCATTGCTCCTTCGTCGGCCCCACTTCCAGCTTGTTTGTTGTGCTGTTTCCTTCAAGGGGGTCTAGGCAAACGTGCTCTTGCTGAGGACGGGGCCTGTGAGGAGTGCTCACTTAGACACGAGGGTGCCCCCTGCACCCACTACCTGTGCCGAAAGATCTGTCTGGAAGCCACAGGTGCGAGCTCCCTCTCCAGGAGCTGCCCGCTAAGCCACGTGAGGCCACGGAATCCCCAGCTGCCCGCAATTTCTCCTTTAGCCACACCTGCTGCCTGCCCGGGCGCCCGGGAGCATTCTGGGTCCCAGAGTCTGAGAGCCCAGGTTTGACTCCACTCCAGCCCTGCCGGAGCCACGACCCTGCTCTCTGAATCTCCACTCTCCGAGCCAGGTGAGTGGCCTCGCCCTGCCTGCTTGGCTCCCCGGGGCTGCCCGGGGCTCCTGAAGTGTCCTCTTTGCTGCTGCTGCCCCGGGGCCCTGGGTCTCAGGACAGCTGACTCCCGGCTTCTCGGAGAACACAGTTCTGGAATTCTCTATCAGATGTCTCGCAACCAGCGAGGGCAGGCCCATGGGACTCTGAGCCACTTTGCCCTAAGTGTGGACGTGGAACCAAGCTCTGGATAAGGAACGGAGACCAGCTGGATGGCAGGGACTGACTCGGCTCCAAGGAGTCTCTTCTCTGGGTCCTCACACGCCACCAGATGGGGCCCAGAGGGGCTTAAGGGGATGAATGTGGACACTGTGCAGAAATCGGAGGCTGGCAAGCAGGGCTCAGCCCTCAGCTGCCCCAGCCGCTCATGCAGTCCACCCAGAGGACACCACGAGCCCCTTCCACTGTCGCCTCCGCTTGCTTCCTGGACCGGTGCATGCGGGTCTTAATGATCTGAACGCTCAGGGCCCAGGTCCTGGCTGCCCCTGAAGGGCACCCTGCTCCCCAGGATGTCTATCTGCACAATTTAGATTTCTTTGGAGGTGGGCACTCCTGCTCAAGGTAATGTAGAGACAGAGTCCGAGATGGCCTCAAGCTGTCTCCAGCCTTCCTCAGCCCAAGTGGGCCTGAGAGAAGCTGGTGCAGATGGAAGCCGATGGAGCTTTCTCCAAGAAACCCCGAGGGGCTGGAGCTGCAGGGCTGACATGACAGCTTCAGGGTGCACAGAGCCACGCTCCCCTCTGCACTCGGTATGCCGGCCGGGCTCTCTCCTCTTGTCTGGGGGAGCGGGTGTGCTTTGGGAGACCGTCTCTCCCCGCCAGCCTGCCTCCACCCTGTCTCGGGCTCAACCTTTGGTGCAGCGGTGGGTTAGCTCAGTGATCCTGAGCATTGTCGGCAGGGCCGCCAGGTCCTCAGGAGGCTAATTACGTGGTCGAAAGTTTGGGAAAGAGAAACAGGCAAATCTGTTACAGAACTTCTCAGAGCCCGTGTGTTCAGGAGAGTACCATTACTAGCTCAGGATCCCGGGTTCATTTCTTCTGCTATGAAGCTTCCAAGGAAGGGAGGGAACTTTGAGGAGGCCAGCAAGTCCTGCAGGGCAGGAGCAAGAACACAGACGGTCCAGGAGCATCGCAGACTTGGCTGAGGCCGGTGCGGACTGTGGCGAGGCCGGTGCGCTGCTCTGTGGGCTGAATCCGCAAGGCACGGATGGAGGGTCTCCCTGGATTCTGCTCACTCTCTACTGCCGCCTGCCCACCACCCACAAGTCCCCTTGGCTCTCCCTCCATACCCTACCCCAGGCTGACCTCTTCTCTCCCCTCTGCTGGCACCAGAGTCCAAGCCACCTGGACACACAGTAGCTCCCCAAGCGGTCTCCTGGCTTCCACTCCTGCAGCCCTGGAGGTCAAGTCAAACCCCTGCTCCAGACTCTGTCAAATCCAGAGAAATATCCAAGCCCTTCCCTGGCTCAAAACACTCTGCCAGCCGCATGCCTTTCCCGCTCCTCCCCACTGCTGCTTGTCAGCCACGTGGGTCTTTCTTTCCAGCCACCAAGCACACCGAGCGCATCCCAGCCCAGAGTATCAGCCAGGCTGCCCCCTTGCTCAGCAAGCTCCCCTTCTTCTTCCAGCTGCTGCTCTCCATTCGCATCTCAGCTGGAAGGTCAAGACCATCCTTGACTCACCCACCAGCCACCAAACATTCCTCACCCCGAGTGAGCGGTCTCTACGGCGTTTATCCTGCTGCCAGTTTTCCTCTAATTTGCATTTGAGTGCGCTTGTCCCCCTCCTGTGCTGAAATCAGCACCTGGCACACAGTGGACACTTGTCAGAGGGACGCTGGTCAGTGACCTCTCCTGACCTCATTTCCTCCTCTGAAAAGTGGGTCCCCAGAGGATCTCCAGGTCTCCTGTCCATCCACCAGCTCATCCAGACCCCATATTTGCCAGTCAAACGCCAGCTTGACCTGGTCCCCAAAGGCTTTAGTTCACTTTTGCAGCAGTTCAGGGCAGAGGGGAGGGGAGGTGGTGGGGAAAAGGATCCCCAGAAAATGTCCAAGTGGCAAAGCTCTCAGAAAGGAAGACCTGAGTCCAGGAGCCAGCGTGTCCTTTCCTGAACCAGCCCTCACGCGGGCTGCAGGCCAGAGTCAGACCACCCCTGTGCTGAGCCCATCACGGCTGCTCTTGGAGGAAGCTGGGCCCACCCAGTTCTTTCCATGAGGGACAGGAAGCTCAGAGAAATCAGACCCCGTCCATCTGCCCAGCCAGGGCCGAAGGTGGGACAAACCTCCCTCACCTGGCCTTGGCTGCCTTCTTCCTCCCTCCACCTGGCCTTTGATAACCCTTCACCCAGGGTGACCGTATTATTTAAACAGGAACACTTTGATCAGAGCTATTAACAATCATGCCAGGACCACAGGCCATCCATCAGGCCTGCTCCCGGCAAACCAGAGCATGCTGAGTATGTGTGCTCAGTCGCGTCCAACTCTCTGCGACCCCAAGGACTGTAGCCTGCAGGCTCCTCCGTCCATGGGACCTCCCAGGCAAGAATACTGGAGTGGGTTGCCATTTCCTTCTCCAGGGGATCTTCCTGACCCAGGGATCAAACTCGTACCTCTTGTGTCTCCTGTATTGGGAGGTAGATTTTTTACCACCGTACCACCTGGGTAGTTTTGGGCTTCCCTGGTGGCTCAGATGGTACAGAATCTGACTGCAATGCAGGACACTTGGGTTTGACCACTTGGTTGGGAAAATTCCCTGGAGGAGGGCATGGCAACCCATTCCAGTATTCTTGCCTGGGAAACCCCTTCATCGGAGGAGCCTGGTGGGGCTGCAAAGAGTTGGACCCGACTGAGCGACTAACACTTTCACTTTCACCTGGATAGAGTCACACTCTTTTTAACCCCATTTCACCAGATTAGAAGTCACAAAATAAAAGGCAAGGAAGAGGGCCCCGTATGTGCCTAGATTCTGCAAATCGTCAGCAGTGGGGGAGGGGAAGGGAGATTGGAAACTCAGGTTACAGAGGCCAGGCCTGGGAGGCAGTGAGGCCAGGCGGGGTCCAGGGGCCCCGGGCACCCCCACCTCCTCCACCCTTGGTGAGGGGTGGCTCAGGGGGCAGACCACAAAGAGCAGGAGGGCTCTGAGGGGTGGCAGCCAGCCGCCCCTCTGCGCCTCCCTCTCTACAGTGCCTTAGTATTTGTCAGAGAGGCGCCGTCCACAAAACACAGCCCGCCGCGCATCCTCGAGCCCCGGAGAGCCCAGAGCTGAATGCCCTTGACACAGGCGCACACGCCCGCCCCAGCCCCAGGCCCCAGCCTCATGGCGTCAGCAGGCTGTTCTGGGAAACACTCCTGAAAGGCATTCTTCTGGCTCAGATGACCCTTGACCCGGAAGCTGAATTACAGCCATTATGTTTACATTCGATTTGAATTTAATTTTATTTTAATGCTTCTTTCTCCCACCAAAGGACCCCAGTTTCTCTCAGGATGACCTCAAGACTGACTGACGTGACCTCTTGTTTTGCACTGGCTTACTTGATTTTACTGGCTTTTCTTTGGTTTGACTGCACTTGGCGGGTCTGTGATTGTCCTGATAGAAATGTTGGAGTTTTCTGAGTGTTTTCACAGAGGGGCCATGTCTAGCATGGGGGCAGCTCCAACCCCATCTGGGCGCTGGAGTGGAGCCTATGTTAGGGGCTGGTCATAGTTCTTTCCAAGAAGCTCATTCACTGGGTCCCCTGTGCACCCTGGGTTAGAGGGCCTCCCTTGGGGCCCGTAGACCTCAGAGCCTCCAGAGGTGTTTAAGTGGAACTGAGGTTCATGGGGGCCATGATTTGGTAGTTATGGAGACTGAACCATTCCATAGTGCTCAGTGATCATAGTGCTGGTGATTTCACTGTTACTCCCCAACAGCACGTACTTATCACGATCCTGCAGTGTCAGGCCCTGTTCTAGGCACGGGAGCAACAGAGAACAAATGCAGCTGGGTGCCTGCCCTCGTGGACCTTACATTCCAATGTGGGAAGTAGGCATTCACAGATAGGTGTATACTAAAGTATATAAAGGCAGGAGGAGAAGGGGACGACAGCAGATGAGTTGGGTGGATGGCATCACCGACTCAATGAACATGCGTTTGAGCAAGCTCCAGGAGTTGGTGATAGACAGGGGAGCCTGGCGTGCTGCAGTCCACGGGGTCGCAAAGAGTCGGACACGACTGAGCAACTACACAGCAAAATACTACAGTGCCAGGCAGCGGGAAATTTAGTACAGAAAAGTAAAGCTGAGTGAGGAGGTGGGAAGTGGCTGGAAGTCCAGGGACAGTGACTCTGAACAGTCCTGGTTCAGAGACAGAGTCAGGAGAGATTCTGAGCAAAGACCAGTGAGAAGGCCAGACACAAGCGCCCCTGGGGGGCAGAGTCCCTGGAGGGAGGAAGGGCAGGGGAGAGGTCGGGCAGGGGCAGACCTGCCTGACATTCTCATCACAGGGGGAGGCTCTGAAGCTTGGGAGAGAGGAGGCAAAGGGTGAAAGAGCTGGGGGCAGCGAGGCAGCGGCCTGTGGCCAGTCACAGACCTCACTGGCTGTGGGCAAGGGCTTCAAGCTCCCAGCCAAGCGAATGTGTGCCCGAGGCCTTGCACAAGGCTGGAACATGATAGACAACAAGCAGAGGGTGATGCCAGTGACAACAAGCACGTATGCTTAGCAAATGTTCCCTCTCTTGTTATCTGCATATTGGCTGGGAGCCGGCAGGGATACTAGGGGTGAGACATCCCGCCAGGACTCTCTTCAATACTTGTGCAAACTTGGGACCTCCCTGGTGGCAAAGTGGTTAGAACTTCGAGCTGCCTATGTAGGGGGCTCAGGTTCAATCCCTGGTTGGGGAACTATGATCTCATACACTGCATGGTATGGCCAAAAATTTAGAATAATAATAATAAAAAAAAAGCACTTAAAAAAAATAGTTGTGCAAATTCTGTCAGGGCACTTTCCCATCTGTGTTCTCATCTTGCCTTGAGGGCAACCCTGTGTGGTCAGTGGGCGCAGTGTTCTGATGCCACTCATGCTCGTGACTTAACTTTCACAAGCCTCAGTTTCATCATCTGTAAAATGGGGAGAACACCCACTCCCACAGAAGCACCTTGTGGACCAGATGAGATAAAATGGGAGAGGAAGGCATAGGGAAACTATGGCATCACTGACTCAACCGACATGAGTTTGGGCAAGCTCTGGGAGATAGTGAAGGACAGGGAAGCCTGGCATGCTGCAGTCCATGAGATTGCAAAGAGTCGGAAACAAAGCAAACAACAAAACTGATTTTGGTCTTTAATTCAACTCCCATTTATTTTTGTGAATGATATGAGATAGGGTTACAACTCCCCCCACCCCCACATTGGATAACCAACTATCCCCACACCAAATCATTTTTCCCTATTTACTGACTTGAAATATTTTTAGCAAACATTAAATTCCAATAAGTACATGAGTTTGTTTCTAGACTTTGTATTTTGTCCTGTTGATTCAATTGTCTTTTCCTGAACTAATAAAAGTCTTTTCTTTTATATTTTAATGTCTTCGTGTCTCACTGTCCTTTCTTTAAATTGACTTTGCTATTACCAAGCATTCATGTTTTCACAAGACTCAGAATAAACTTATCATGATACAGAATTTTGAAACAAGCATCCCAAAATTTAGTATCCTGTGTGTTATTTCTCCATAATAGATTACACATTTTTTCTTTTTTTCCCTAATAGCAGTGCTTCTGCTAAAAGCCATTTTAAAACTGCCGCTCAGGGAGTGTCTTGCCCATTGGTTTCTACAGCCTGTGAAAATATTCTTTCAATACTATTTATTTTTACAAACGAAACAAAAATATGTTGCTACTCCGCTTAAAAATCAGGCCCTTCTCCAAGTGGGGCTGGAAGGCCTGGAGCCTGGGGACTGCACTGTGGCGCGGGGTGGCGGGGGTGATAACCCAGGTGCTGCTGATCAGGCCCAGAGCAGGGGGGAGAGGAGGGGGCTTGGAGGAGGGGGGATCGAAAAGACAGGTGGAAAGATGAACTCAGTTGAGGACAGACTGGATGCGGAAATGTGCTCCTTACGCCACGTCTGCCCCTTCCCGCTCCATCCCTCATCCATCCCTCATCTTTCTAATTACATCACGTGCCTGCCTCCTGGGGTTCCAGCCCCTGTGTGTTCTGGCCCCAGCTCAGTGTCCTGGGACCCGAGTCTCACTGCCGAATCAGGCCATGGGGTCCCTGCCCTCCGGGAATGGTATTTGCACTGCGCCTCCACCGGGTATGCTTTCCTCAGCTTGGTTACTGGTCTGTTTGGGCTGCCTGAGCAGGGGGGAGAGGAGGGGGCTCGGAGGAGGGGGGATCGAAAAGACAGGTGGAAAGATGAACTCAGTTGAGGACAGACTGGATGCGGAAATGTGCTCCTTACGCCACGTCTGCCCCTTCCCGCTCCATCCCTCATCCATCCCTCATCTTTCTAATTACATCACATGCCTGCCTCCTGGGGTTCCAGCCCCTGTGTGTTCTGGCCCCAGCTCAGTGTCCTGGGACCCGAGTCTCACTGCCGAATCAGGCCATGGGGTCCCTGCCCTCCGGGAATGGTATTTGCACTGCGCCTCCACCGGGTATGCTTTCCTCAGCTTGGTTACTGGTCTGTTTGGGCTGCCCCAACAAAGAGCCCAGACTGGGTGAGAAAACCACTGACTTATTTTCTCACAGCTCTTGAGGCTGGAGATCCAAGATCAAGGTGCTGGCAGGGTTAGTATCTCCCGGGGCCTCTCCCCGGGACTGCATAACGCCGTCCTCTCCCAGGGTCCTTGCAGGACCGTCCCACTGCGTGTGTCTGTGTCCTAATCTCTTCCTTCTGTTGGACACCAGGTGCATCGGGTGTGCGTGTGCTCAGACGCTTCAGTCGTGTCCGACTCTCTGCAACCCTTGGACTGTAGCCCACCAGGCTCCTCTGTCCATGGGATTCTCCAGGCAAGAACACTGGAGTGGGTTGCCATGCCCTCCTCCAGGGCAGCTTCCCAACCCAGGGATCAAGCCTGAGTCTCCTGCATTACAGGTGGATTCTCAACTGCTGAACCACCAGGTAAGATGCATTACATGAGGGCCTACCCCAATATCCTCGGCTTAATCTGATTCCCTCTTTAAAGGCCTTATCGCCAAATATAGACACATTCTGAGGTACTGGGGGCGCATGCGAGTGTGCTCAGTCACTCAGCTGTGCCCAACTCTTTGAGACCCCCTGGATCGTACAGCCCACCAGGCTCCCCTGTCCATGGACTTTTCCTGGCCAGAATACTGGAGTAGGTTGCTATTTCCTCTTCCAGGGGATCATCTCGACCCAGGGATCGAACCCTCATCTCCTGCATCTCCTGCTTTAGCAGGCGGATTCTTTACCACTGAGCCACCTGTAAGCCCCTTACTAGGGATGATGATGTCAATATATGAAATTGCAGTTTAGCCCCTAACATGTAGCAGAATCCTACTTAGACTTGAGGCCCTCTTCATCATGTCGACACTTCCCAGCTCATCCCCACATTCCAGCTGGCTCTTTCCCGGGGCCAAAATGAATACCTCCCTTTTCTGTTCAGCTGTGGGCTGACTCCTATCCCTCTTGCAACATCTATCACAAGGCCCTGTAATGAGCTGTTCCTGGGCCTGTGTTCTCTGCTATTTGTGAGCTACTTACACAAGCTGGTCCTCTTCCGCTCCTGGCTTCTGATATTAAACACGTGATCTCCCCTCTTTGAGTCTCAGATCTTCCACATAAATGAGAAAAACAGGCTCAGACTCGGTAAGGCTCTCATGCGTGACTGCTCTCTGCATCAGAACGCCTGGCATAGGGTGAAGACTATGGCGGTGTTTGCTATTCCCTGATCTTTGTCCAAAGTGGGGCGTGTGAGTGCTATGGAGATGCGAAATCACACAGAGCTGGGCTGAGATTGGTGGGAAGAGAAAGGACAGGTGGTGTGTGTCAGAGAGATGGGCCTTATTCCAGAAGAGGTGGCACAGTCATCACTGGAAAAGGAGCAGCCTGAGGCTGTCCTCTCCAAAGTGCCACATTCATAGGTAAGACAGAGGATAGTGGACTTGGGCTGCTGAGACATCTTTCCTGTGCGTGCTGGGAAGAAGAGTGGCATGACTGGCCTAGAAAGCCGGCGGCAGTGATGCCAAGCCCAGCCTACCCGATGATGCTGGCTCTACTTCCTGCCCTGCCAACCAATCCCTGCACAATTTGCCACCCAGGGGTCTTCCCTCCTCTCCTGGTGGCACTGAGGTCATCAAATAGAACCTGCAATACATTCTGCAGACTCCAGATCGCTGCCTTTAGGAAAACCTCAAGTCCACTTTACTTAAGCAAGGGGACTTCCCTGGCCATTCCATGGTTAAGACTCCAAGCTCCCAATGCAGGGGGCACAGGTTTGAGCCCTGGTCAGGAAGCTAAGATCACACATGCCACATGGTTCAGCCTAAAGAAAAACAATTCACTCGAGTGAGATGTATGAATGTATGCAGCCATCAAAATGAGAGGAACAGACAGTGAAGACTCCAGAAGGACAGTCCCTTCCTTTTCCTCTGGGCTAACTTCACTCCTCGGAGGGGACAGCTCCTGCTAGTCTTCGTTACCCTTCCTTCTCCTAGAGGCAGGCTTTCCTTCATTCAGCTACCACCGCCCCACATCCACCCACCCACGTGGTTCTGGTGGAGCTGCCCACCAGGTTCCCCATCCCCTTGACCACAGCGATGAGCAGGTGACTCAAACTGGGTCAATCAGACTTCTTCCCTGAAGTTACTCAGGTTGGAGTCAAGGCAAGAGGCTCAGTTCTGGAACCTTAATGATGGTACTGATAACACCAACAGGATTAACAATTAACACTCAAAAATGCCAGCACTGTGTGGTACTGTCTCCTTTAATTCATATGAAGTAGATTATATGATTGGGGCTTCCTTGGTAAAAGCAAGAGAGTTCCAGAAAAACATCTATTTCTGCTTTATTGACTATGCCAAAGCCTTTGACTGTGTGGATCACAATAAACTGTGGAAAATTCTAGAAAAGATGGGAATACCAGACCACCTGACCTGCCTCTTGAGAAATCTGTATGCAGGTCAGGAAGCAA
>SJYT01022299.1:359099-378307 GCA_006410635.1 Cephalophus harveyi | reverse complement strand
TGTGAAGAAAGCTGAGTGCTGAAGAATTGATGCTTTTGAACTGTTGTGTTGGAGAAGACTCTTGAGAGTCCCTTTGACTGCAAGGAGATCCAACCATTCCATTCTGAAGGAGATAAACCCTGGGATTTCTTTGGAGGGAATGATGCTAAAGCTGAAACTCCAGTACTTTGGCCACCTCATGCGAAGAGTTGACTCTTTGGAAAAGACTCTGATGCTGGGAGGGATTGGGGGCAGGAGGAGAAGGGGACGACCGAGGATGAGATGGCTGGATGGCATCACGGACTCGATGGACGTGAGTCTGAGTGAACTCCGGGAGATGGTGATGAACAGGGAGGCCTGGCGTGCCGCGAATCATGGGGTCGCAAAGAGTCAGACACAACTGAGCGACTGAACTGAACTGGTAGCTCAGCTGGTAAGGAATCTGCCTGCAATGCAGGAGACCCTGTCTCAATTCCTGGGCTGGGAAGACCCCCTAGAGAAGGGCTAGGCTACCCACTCCAGTATTCTTGGGCTTCCCTGGTGGCTCAGATGGTAAAGAATCTGCCTGCAACGCACAAGACCTGGGTTTTGATCCCTGGGTCGGGAAGATCCCCTGGAGGAGGGCATGGGAACCCTCTCCAGTATCCTTGCCTGGAGAAGCCCATGGACAGAGGGGCCTGTCGGGCTACAGTCCATGGGATTGGACCACAGAGTCAGACACAACCGAGCAGCTAAGCACAGCGCAGATTCTATGATTATCCCATTTTTCCGAGAAGAAATCTGAGACTCAGAAAGTTACATAATTTGCCAAAATAACTGGCAGAGCAAGGATTCATGCCCCAGTCTGACTCCAGAAACAGCATTCTCC
Source organism: Cephalophus harveyi (assembly GCA_006410635.1). Lineage (NCBI taxonomy): Eukaryota > Metazoa > Chordata > Mammalia > Artiodactyla > Bovidae > Cephalophus > Cephalophus harveyi. The sequence continues at coordinate 377,460 of SJYT01022299.1, read as the reverse complement.
GGTCCCTCTCCTTCCAGCTTCTCTGACAGCGAAAACTGTGAACACGTGGCCTGCAGAGGTTGGCAGCCATGTTCCCATGCGAGCCAGCCTGCAGAGAGAAGCAGGTATGAAAGCGGGCAACAATAGCTTGGCAACATTTGCGTGCTGAGCTCTGCTTCCTTGGCCTCTTTTCCGATCTTTTGTTTCAACTTCATGAGGCAATAAATGATCTGTTTCCCTGTGATGGTCCAAAATGAGTCTTGGTTGCTTGCACTCTGCCTTGTGATCCCAGTTCCCACCACCTACCTTTCTATCAGTGCAAAACTGCTCCCTTTTATCTTCCACTGCTCCTTTCCCTGACCCCTTTCATGAGTCTACTAATAGTTCTGAAGCAGTACTAATAGCTGCTGCTGCTGCTGCTGCCAAGTCGCTTCAGTCGTGTCCGACTCTGTGCGACCCCATAGACGGCAGCCCACTAGGCTCCCCCGTCCCTGGGATTTTCCAGGCAAGAACACTGGAGTAGGGTGCCATTTCCTTTTCCAATGCATGAAAGTGAAAAGTGAAAGGGAAGTCGCTCAGTCGTGTCCGACTCTCCGCGACTCCATGGACCGCAGCCCACCAGGCTCCTCTGTCCAGGCAAGAGTACTGGAGTGGGGTGCCATTGCCTTCTCCAGTACTAATAGCACTCTGCCTAAAATAAACATCTCCTCTATCCTGCTAAGTCTTGAACAGTTTCATCTTTCCCTCTCCCTCCATACTGTCCTGGAAAGAGCCGTCACACACGTACCATCATATGTTTGTTTCTTTTCCCTTTGCACCAGGCTCCTGCCCTTACCTTCCCATGGAGTCCACTCAAGACCAGCTGCAATGGTCGTCGCTCAGTCTGCATCCTCTTTAACCTCCGTGGAAGGTTTGGCCCCATTGAGCCCCTCCTCCTTGACTTCCTCTTGCCCTGGCTTCCTTTACACTCCCTGATATCTTCCCTGCCTCCTCAGCACCCTCTTCCCCTCTTTCCTTCTTTGTATTCCCTGAGAGAATAAACTTCCAAGGTTTGGATCTTCACTCACATCGGCATTGACATGTTCTTCCTGTGCTAAAATTAAGTACAAAACAGAGATTAGACTAGAAAATTCCCTGAGCAGACAAAACAATTTAAGCTGCAGAAGTAAATTTTGAGCTTCCCAGGTGGCACTGCTGCTGCTGCTGCTGCTAAGTCGCTTCAGTCGTGTCCGACTCTGTGTGACCCCATAGACGGCAGCCCACCAGGCTCCCCCATCCCTGGGATTCCCCAGGCAAGAACACTGGAGTGGGTTGCTATGTCCTTCTCCAATGCATGAAAGTGAAAAGTGAAAGTGAAGTCGCTCAGTCGTGTCCAACTAGTAGTGACCCCATGGACTGCAGCCTACCAGGCTCCTCCGTCCATGGGATTCTCCAGGCAAGAGTACTGGAGTGGGGTGCCATTGCCTTCTCCCCAGGTGGCACTAGTGGTAAAGAACTCACCTGCCAGTGCAGGAGACACGAGTTTGATCCCTGAGTCAAGAAGATCCTTTGGAGGAGGGCATGGCAACCCACCTCCAGTATTCTTGCCTGGAGAATTCCACGGATGGTAGGTTATAGTTCACAGAGTCACTGCAAAGAGTCAGACACGGCTGAAGCAACTTAGTACAGCGTAGCACACAGCAAGTAAATTTTACTTTATTCTACAAAACAAGGAAAACTTGGGCCACTTCTTATAAATGCCTGATAATCACAAAAGAAAACTGTCATCTTCTTTAAAATATGAGATAATCACTTTTAACCCATCCCCTGGAAACCCTCATTGTAATAACCAATCACTGTAAAGATTAAACAACTTCCCACTTTTCCTTTACAAGCCATCCTGTAAGGTCATGCCCCTGAGTTTCACGTCAGTCTTTGAATTTAAAATCTCCTGGTCCATGAACTGCTCTTATATGCATAACAAACACTTACTAAACACTGTTTTTGATTTGGTGGGTTTAATTTTGCTATTTCTGGATTTTTGACAGTTTCTGGTATCAGGGGAAAAAAGTGAAAGTTAGTTGTACAGTTGTGTCTGACTCTTTGCAATCCCATGGACTGTAGCTTGCCCAGCTCCTCTGTCCATGGGATTCTCCAGGCAAGAGTACTGGAGTCAGTTGCCATTTCTTCTCCAGGGGATCTTCCCGACCCAGGGGATCTTCCTGACCCAGGGATTGAACCCAGGTCACCTGCATTGGAGGCAGGTTCTTTACCAACTAAGCCAATAGGGAAGCCAGAGGTAGGATCCAAAGAAGTCCCTACGCTAGCCCTAGCAACTCTGAGGTCGATGAGCAAACCAGGTGCTGTATCCATTGAACCCTTTGAGCTCACTGATTTTTCAGCAACCATGGAGTTCATGGGTAGGTCGTTCTTGGATCTGAGCTCTGCTCCCTTTTTGCATTTTGAGCTCTCTGACTTAATTGTGCATGCCTCTATTTTGTCTGTTGAAGATTTTAAGTTACCCTAGCCTGTACCAAAGGTTTGGCGTTCTTGTGATTTCCTGTGTTTGGGAACAGCTATTGAAAAAAAAAAAAAAAAGGCCCCTCATAGATAAGTGATGGGTTCTACCTGGGCTAAAGCTCTTTCTCCACCCTTGGGAACTCCTGCTTCCTATGTGTATACACTCTATAAGCCACGATCTTGTGTCTTTTCAGAAAATAGGTGAAATTTTGGATAATTTGGAATTACAGTGGCCACTTTGAGGAAACTTTGATTAAGATAATCCACCTTAAGGGACACCCTTGAGATGAGAGGATCCCAAACCTCTCAGAAACACTGGAACTCATTCTTTGATTGGTGTGAAGAAGCTTCTGATAGAATCACGACTCCAAACACATCTTCTCTAAAAGAATTCTTACAGTGCAGAGATTTAAAATGCTTCATAAAGTACTTTGGCCATCTGAGCAGGTAATCTTAGCCCACCTACCAGAAATCAGATTTGGATACAACTATTCTCTTGAGTTTTGCATTATTGTACCTGAGACATAGCTAAAATTTTCATATGAAAACTACAAGGTTTCTGTTTGTATCTGTCTATGTTTTTGTATACGTGTGTATGTGCATGAAAATTTTTTAAGAATTCTATTAAATTGGCTTAAAGAAAAACACAAACTTATATGAATCAACTTCTGCAAAAACTTACAATGCTAGAAACTAGCACAAATGTTTTTCAGGTTCACACAATCTGGGATAATATCCGACAAAAGTTAGTTTATTGATTTAATAAAACAGGCATGTCTTCAGAATTGTCAGCGTTAAATATAAAGCAAACATGCAACTATTTCTACATGTATTTACAGACCAGTTCACACTGTTAGAATATTAATCAACGAGAGAAGTAACTTCAGATGATTACCTGTCTAACATTTAATCCGAGCACAATTGTTAAAGACAAGTAATTTAAATAGGTGCAAATGAGATAAAAGTTTGTACTGTTTAAATAATGAGTGTTCATTGAATATCTAGATAACTTCCAAATAGAGTGATAAATCGAAACATTCATTGCTAAGCATTCAGTTCAGTTCAGTTCAGTCACTCAGTCATGTCCGACTCTTGGCGACCCCATGAATCGCAGCACGCCAGACCTCCCTGTTCATTACCATCTCTCGGAGTTCACTCAGACTCATGTCCATCGAGTCAGTGATGCCATCCAGCCATCTCATCCTCAGTCGTCCCCTTCTCCTCCTGCCCCCACTCCCTCCCAGCATCAGAGTCTTTTCCAATGAGTCAACTCTTCACATGAGGTGGCCAAAGTACTGGACTTTCAGCCTCAGCATCATTCCTTCCAAAGAAATCCCAGGGTTGATCTTCAGAATGGACTGGTTGGATCTCCTTGCAGTCCAAGGGACTCTCAAGAGTCTTCTCCAACACCACAGTTCCAAAGCATCAATTCTTCGGCGCTCAGCCTTCTTCAGAGTCCAACTCTCACATCCATACATGACCACAGGAAAAACCATAGCCTTGACTAGACGGACCTTAGTCGGCAAAGTAATGTCTCTGCTTTTGAAAATGCTATCTAGGTTGGACATAACTTTTCTTCCAAGCATAAATTTACCTATTTTAGGCTTCTTGACTTTGTACAAATATATTTAGATCTATTAATAAATATGTCTTTGCCACCTTAAAAATTGGACTATAAAAATTCTTTGTCTTGTAAAAAAACCTGTAAGTTCTTGTAATTGTTTTTATAAATTTGCTAATTTACTATAGGATACTAATACACAACAGACACTTCACAAAAGCATGTCTCCTCATTTGTACTGGAAAGTAAAGGTTACTGAGATTTGAAATTTATAATCAGTATGTAAAACTAAAACTGCTAGAAACAAAGAGTGAAGGGAAATGGATGTGAGAGTTGGATCATAAAAAGGCTGAGTGCCGAAGGGCTGGTGCTTTCTAACTGTGGTGCTGGAGAAGACTCTTGAGAGTCCTTGGACTGCAAGGAGATCAAACCAGTCAATCCTAAGGGAAATCAACCCTGAATACTCATTAGAAGGACAAATGCTGAAGTTGAAGCTCCAATATTTTGGCCACCTAATGTGAAGAGCTGATTTATTGGAAAAGACCCTGATGCTGGAAAAGATTGAAGACAAAAGAAGGCAATGACAGAGGATGAGATGGTTGGATGGCATCACTGACTCAATGGACAGGAATTTGAGCAAGCTCCAGGAGTCAGTGATGGACAGGGGATCCTGATGTACTGCAGTCCACAGGGTTGCAAAGAGTCAGACAGGACTTAGCAACTGAACGACAACAACAAGAAATAAAAAGAGTGAAGGGAAACAACTCTGGGAAGAAAATGAGATGCGTTTCTGTACGAAGACTATCCAAGGATTATAGGATGTATTTTTTTAAGGAAAAAAGAGAGTAATTTTATCTTAAAATAAAATGACAAGTTTTTCCAGAATAAGAAAAGGAGAAGAATAAGACAAAACCTAAGTGGATATAAAATACTTCAGAAGGTTTGAGGAAAATAAATTTTATGTTGTGAGATCAAAACTGCTAAAAGCGAATAAATTTATTTAAAAGAAACCACTTAACCCCTGTCTCTTATACACATCTCTCTATTAAAATAACAAAATAGATTATTGATCAAAGTAAAAGATTATAAAAGTTTTTCTTTATTTTTAATGTAATCTGCCTAAGAAACAAAGATTTGTGTCCTATGAAAATACTTCCTGCACTTCACACTGTGTTTATCAAGTCTTTGATTACTTGGAAAAACTGAGTTTTTTCTATATTAAAAGAGCTAAGGGTTTTTGTTTTTACAACTATGTACTTTTATGTATTTGCCTTTGAAATTTTTTAATTATCACTTTGGTTGAATGAATAACTAAGTATTGTTTCACAGTGACTTATGTTCCTATTTGATCAAGTGCTTTTGACATTTTTGATAAACTGTCCAAAATCAAGTTGTAAATGAAGTCTTTTTACCTTGAAGTAACTTTGGGATTTTTCAGAGGGCCCTAGAAGGTCTACAAAGGTCCGTCTAGTCAAGGCTATGGCTTTTCCAGTAGTCATGTATGGATGTGAGAGTAGGACTATAAAAAAGCTGAGCCCCAAAGAATTGATGCTTTTGAACTGTGGTGTTGGAGAAGACTCTTCAGAGTCACTTGGACTGCAAGGAGATCCAACCAGTCCATCCTATAGGAGATCAGTCCTGAGTGTTCATCAGAAGGACTGATGTTGAAGCTGAAGCTCCAATACTTTGGTCACCTGATGAAAAGAACTGACTCATTTGAAAAGACCCTGATGCTGGGGAAGATTGAAGACGGGAGAAGAAGGAGATGACAGAGGATGAGATGGTTGGATGGCATCACTGACTCAATGGACATGAGTTTGAGTAAACTCCGAGAGTTGGTGATGGACAGGGAGGCCTGGCGTGCTGCAGTACATGGGGTTGCAAAGAGTCAGACATGACTAAGCGACTGAACTGAACTGAACTAGAAGATCTGAAAAGATGTGCTCTCTCTACTTTTGAAAAGAGAAATGCTAATTTATTTAAGCTTATTCAAAATATTAAATTGCATGGAAAATATTATCAAATAAAAAGTGATGTTAAAAGAAAAAGGGAATTCCCTGGTGGTCCAGTGGTTGGGATCCAGCGCTCTCACTGTGGGCCTGGGCTAGATCCTTGGCCGGGAACCAAGATCCCACAAGCCAAGTGACACAGCTGGAAATATTCAAACTTCTTAGATTATATTTACAAGGGCATATAAGTAGTTCGAAAATTACATGAAATTTCCAAAATTCTGCTTTATCTTGGTATAAATAATCCTGTCATCAATCATAATTCCAGCTATTATCTTGAAATACTGTATGTCACACAATAAAATTTACTTGTCAATTGCATAATTTTTAAAAATAATTTCTCACTAGATCTTTAGCCAGGGCTATTTTTAATCTTGTGTCATTCACAGACCGTTATTGTTTTACTCTTGATTCTTTTACATTTATAGTCAACTACAGGCAAAAATGCTTTATCTTCAAAGAGATTCATGGAAATGACCCTAACAGGCATTCTAGAATACAGGTTTCTCATAATTCTAAAATCACAACACTAAACTGGGTAAATATTTCTGAAAATTCTAATGCAAGACTGATTCATAAAACTGCTAACCCAAAGTCAAGCAAAATGAAAATGATTATAATTTTGATGACATAATTTAAAATATTGCTGGTTCTTTCATGTTTTATTTTCAAGAATTAAAGAACCCCTTTTTCTTTTATTTTTTAAGCTATCTATAACTTACTGCAATTTGGTACAGTATACTTTCATAAACAGGAGTTGAAACATTTATCTTTTTTACCCTGCCTGATTCCCTCCAGAATTCAGAAACTCTTATCAAATATGCTCATTTTTCAGGATAATATGTGTATATAAGTCCAAAAAGAATCTATTCTCCTTGTAACAGGACACAATTGTACAAGTCTTATCCTCAAGAGATTTTTAAAGATCTAATATGAGATTCCTTATTACCAGACAATTTTAGGGAATTAGGATTTTCTGTATGGAACCATTAAACCCCTTGGCTATTAACAAAGCTTTGGCTAGAGTGTCATTTGAGAATATACATAGAATTACTATTCTTTCTACAATTATATAAATAATCAAGCCAAGTTTAATAAGGTTAGATTTATTTTACAAGCATATTAATTTCACTATAATTACCTTTGATAAAAACGGGGTGACTATTTAAAAAGCTGGTGTTTCAGTAGAACACTAGAGTGTACTTGTTATCAGATTCTAGTCCTGTTGGTTGTCTTTGATATTTTGTCATCTACCTGTAAACCTCAGAGAAACCACCACAACGGGTCATGTGTGGACAATCTTATGCTTGTTGCTGTGTGGGCCACTCAAGAGAGTTCACCAGACCATCCAATGACATCATCAAAGACAATCAAACTACAAACCAGGACAATTCATCAGATTGAAACTACCATCTTCATTGAATTATTTAAAGATGCTGCTGCTGCTGCTAAGTCACTTCAGTCATGTCCGACTCTGTGCGACCCCATAGACGGCAGCCCGCCAGGCTCCCCCGTCCCTGGGATTCTCCAGGCAAGAACACTGGAGTGGGTTGCTATTTCCTTCTCCAATGCATGAAAGTGAAAAGTGAAAATGAAGTTGCTCAGTTGTATCCAACTCTTAGCGAACCCATGGACTGCAGCCCACTAGGGTCCTCCATCCATGGGATTTTCCAGGCAAGAGTACTGGAGTGGGGTGCCATTGCCTTCTCCAATGATCCTAACTCAAACCTAGAAATTTTCTCAACTGCTGCTTTCCAAACTCAGAATCTGCATTTATAAGTTGCTCGAACTATTAACCTTTGTTTTTCTTTTGTTTCCATAGAAATGCTTCTTATTAAATTACCTGATTGTTTACTTCATGTAAAGGGCTAATTTAGGTGGAAGCTGACTTGTAACTCTCTCCTAAAGTAAACTTCCTCGTGTTCATCCTCTCCCAAGTAATCGTGAGGACTTGTGACTGCTCACACATCATGTATTCCTATGTAAATAACTCAGAAAAAAAAAAAAAGGAAACCCAATTATACATTATCAAAAGGAAATGTCAGTTGACTTTGATGGAGAAGGAAATGGCAACCCACTCCAGTACTCTTGCCTGGAAAATCCCACGGATGGAAGAGCCTGGTAGGCTACAGTTCGTGGGGTCACAAAGAGTTGGACACAATGGAGAAACTTCACTCACTTCAGCTAAAATCTGAATCAGATTATAACCTTTCAATTTATTCAGTTGGTTCAGTCTTGACTCTTGGGAATCTCTGCTCTGGGGAACTTTTCAATCCTTGGCCGTTATAGTCATCATATGAACCTCTCCAGTGCACTGTGTTCTCTCAAGAGTTTTAAATACATTTTGGCAGCCGCTTACATCCCAAATGGAATCCCTCAGGATCAGACAACTGAAAGAACTCAATGATCTGACCTCTGTGTCTATGATAGCTATGCAGCAGTGACTCATGATCATCTGTCCTGAAGACTCAAGTAACACAAGCAGTGACTGGGTGATTCTTCCTCCTGGCTCCGTTAACAGCCATTAAGTGAAAGTAATGATACACTCATTGTTCATACTCTTAGCCTACTGAAAGAAGGACCAAAGGAGGGAATTGATCAAATTAAATACACAGTGGAGACTGAACTTGAAAATTCCCCAACCAGACGCAACCACTTAACCCACATGAGTGAAGCTTAATTTAGTTTATTCAGCATGACAAGTGAAACTTAACTTGGGCCATTTCTTGTAAATGTCTGATAACCATAAAGAAAACTTAAGCCAGCTTTCCAAAAATGATAGGAGATAATCACTGTTAACCAATCCCATTCCGTCTGGAAACCCTTTTGGTAATAACCAGTCACTGTAAAAATTAAACAACTTACTCATTTTCACTTTATTAGCCATCCTATAATGTCATACCCTGAACTCTGTTTACATCTTTGAGTTTAAAAGCTTTTATAAACACAATAAATTTTTACTAACTCTTTACTGGTGGCTCAGTGGTTAAAAAATTCACCTGCCAATGCAGGAGATACAAGTTCAATCCTTGGGTCAAGAAGATCCTCTGGAGGAGGAAATGGCAACCCATTCCAATACCCTTGCCTGGGAAATCCCATGGACATGAGGTTGCAAGATCAGACACGACTTAGCAACTAAGCTGCCACTACCACCATCACTATTTACTGACTTGGTGTGTTTAATTTAGTCATTTCTGGATTTTTGACACCTGTTAATCCCATTCGTCTCCTTGCTTGCACATCCCTACTATAACCCTCAAACCATTATCTCTGCCCCTGACCCTTCCCCTTCTAGCCTCTTTGGCCCACAGACAGCACCATCTGTGTGCTCCATCAGCATTAGATTCAAAACACCCCCCAATATACCTGGATGGTCTTTCAGAAAAAGATAACATTGGACTCATCCCTCATGCCATACATCAGAATAAATTCCAAATGGATTACAAATTTATATTTAAAATGTGAACTCATAAAAGTATTAGAATAAAGACTAAATCTGCAAAGTTGAAAACATACACCACTTAGTAGGAGAAATCTATAATAACCTTCAGACAGATTCTGGCTAAACTATTAAACTTAGAAAAGAAAAAATATATTTCACATCCAGGACAGAAAGAAATTTACTTACAGAGACAAAAATAGGTCAGGTCTCAGATGTCTTTCCAGCAGCGATTGGTGCCAACACAAAGAAATGTCTACAAGGAAAAAGAATATGATCCAAGTGGATTCTACTCAGCCCAGGTAGAGCTTAAGTATAAAGGCAAGAGCTCACATTTTCAGACACGAAAGTACTCAGAAAATACAGCATCTATGAGCCATTTTGAGAAATCTACTTGATGGTGAAATCTCACTCACTAAAGGATGAATTGAAATAAAATGCCCCGTTATTCTGAAGTCATAGAAATGGGTCAGGTGGGGAGCAGAGAATCCACTTAGGTACAGGAACAATGCTAAACATCTGAGATAATTATGGCTTCAGAATGCAGAAGCAATTGTTGTAATAATAAAAGTATCAAAATTGGGAGGAAGGAGAGACCAGGTAGAAGGATATTGTTGCTCATTCCCTAAGTTGTGTCTGACTCTGCCACCCCAGAGACTGCAGCACGCCAGGCTATTTGTTAATCCCTTACCTTTCCTAGCAAATCATCAACCAGTTCTGTCTATGTGGAAACTATCTTTCATTTCTTAAAAGCCTGCAATGACTTCAGTGTCTTAAAATTTCTTACCCTTAGTGGTATCTTTTAGGAACCTATTTCCATTGTAGGGAAGAAAATTATCTGAAGTAGTCGAGCTAAGCATTTGTTTCTATTAAATTCATTTAAAATTGAATGCAGTATTTATTTTCTGAACTATGTCACATGTGGAATCATCCTTATACAATTGTTTTCATCTCCCTACCTTTGCCTCTGTCTTTGTCTCCATCTAGGTCCTTCCTTCTACATACACACAGAGAGCTGTCTAGAACGAAGTCAACCAAACGTTATCAGTTTCTTTTTTTAATGTTCATTGGAGTATAGTTGCTTTACAATGTTGTGTTATTTTCTGTACAGCAGGGTGAATCAGCTATACATATACATGAAAGTGAAAGCCGCCCAGTCGTGTCCGATTCTCTGTGACCCCATGGGCTGTAGCCTGTCAGGCTCCTCTGTCATGAAATTCTCCAGGCAAGAATACTGGAGTGGGTAGGCTATTCCTCACCAGGGGAACTTCCTAACCCAGGAATTGAACCGAGGTCTCCTGCATTGCAGGCAGTTCTTTACCAGCTGAGCCACCAGGGAAGCCCATATATATACATGTATCCCCTCTTTTTTGGATTTCCTTCACATTTAGATCATCACAGAGCATTGAGTGGAGTTCTCTGTGCTATACAGTAGGTTCTCAGTTATCTAGTTTATACCTAGCCATGTATATATGTCAATCCCAGCCTCCCAGTTCATCCCACCCCCTTTCATCCTCCTTGGTGTCCATACGTCTTTCTCTACATCTGTGTCTTTTTCTGCTTTGTAAGTAGGTTCAGCTGTACTATTTTTCTAGATTCCACATGTATGCATTAATATATGATATTTGTTTTTCTCTTTCTGACTTACTTCATTCTGTATGACAATCTGTAGGTCCATTTGTCTCTGCACATGGCACAATTTCGTTCCATTTAATGACTGAGTAATAGTCCATTGTATATATGTATCACATCTTCTTATCGATTCCTTTGTTGATGAACAATTAGGTTGTTTCTGTGTCCTGGCTATTATAAATGGTGCTGCAATAAACACTGGCGTGCAAGTATCTTTTGAAATTATGGTTTTCTCTGTATATGCGCAGGAATGGATTGCTGGGTCATATGGTAGTTCTATTTGTAGTTTTTAAAGTAACCTCCATGCTGTTCTCCCTAGTGGTTGTACCAATTTGGATTCCCACCAGCCCTGAAAGAGGGTTCCCTTTTCCCCACACCCCCTCCAGCGTTTATTGTTTGTAGATTTTTTGATGATGGCCATTCTGATGGATGCGAGGTGGTACCTCATGGTAGTTTTGATTTGCATTTCTCTAATGATCAGTGACGGAGAAGGCAATGGCACTCCACTCCAGTACTCTTGCCTGGAAAATCCCATGGATGGAGGAGCCTGGTGGGCTGCAGTCCATGGGTCGCTGAGAGTCGGACACGACTGAGCGACTTCACTTTCACTTTTCACTTTCATGCATTGGAGAAGGAAATGGCAACCCACTCCAGTATTCTTGCCTGGAGAATCCCAGGGATGGGGGAGCCTGGTGGGCTGCCGTCTATGGGGTTGCACAGAGTCGGACACGACTGAAGCAACTTAGCAGCAGCAGTAGCAATGATCAGTGATGAGGAGCATCTTTTCATGCCTCTTGGCTACCTGTATGTCTTCTTTGGAGAAATGTCTATTTAGGTCTTCTACCCATTTTTTTGACTGCATTGTTTGTTTTTTGATATTGAGCTGTGTGAGCTGTTCATATGTTTTGGAGATTAATCCCTTGTCAGTTGCTTCATTTACAAATATTTTTTCCCATTCTGAAGATTCTCTTCATCTTGTTTATGGTATTCTTTGCCATGCAAAAACTTTTAATTTTATCATCAGTTATCTTTAGATAACTATTCCTAAATGGTTCTTACCAGTAGTAAAGGAGCTGCCTGCTAATGCAGGAGACACAGAGGCATGGGTTAGATACCTGGGTAGGAAGGATCTCCTGGAGAAGGAAATGGCAACCCACTCTAGTATTCTTGCCTAGAAAAGTCCATGAACAGTGGAGCCTGGTAGCTACCGTCCATCAGGTCACAAAGAGACACGACCAAGCAACTGAGCACACACGCACATTTGTTTCCTGTGTTTTTTATATTTATATTAAGAAGCATGTGTGGGTTATATTAAAATATGACATACCTAAAGAAACTAAAGGGTTGAACAAAGAGATACCAGAGACATTCAAAAAGAAAGCAGATAGATACAATCAGACAAAGTAGAATTTAAATCAAATCAAAAGTATTTGAGTTATGAGAAATGTTATATGTGGTAAAAGGTACAGTATGAAGACAAAAAAACAACAACTATAAATTGATATTCCCAATAGTATAGTTGTAAGATACATAAAACAAAAACTACCAGAATATGAGGACTTAATTTAAATCACATATGCACTATATATATATATAAATCCTTGAATACACTTCTTCTGAATTTGACAGATCTAGTAAAACAGAAATAAATTACATAATCTGAATATTACAATCAACAAGCTGAATCTGGTATATACATGGACTTCAGTGTCCTACTAATAAACAATAAGTATTATTTTATTTGGCTTTTGGAATCTTTTTAAAAGTTGATCATGCCTTTGACTCCAAAGAAAACCTATCAATGAAATATAAAAAGTGGAAATTTACAAGACAAATTTCCTGAGCAAAGGGCAATAAAATTAGAAATACAAGATTAAAGCATATCTTCAAAAGTCTTCAGTTCAGTTCAGTTCAGTCGCTCAGTCGTGTCCGACTCTTTGTGACCCCATGAATCACAGCACACCAGGCCTCCCTGTCCATCACCAACTCCCGGAGTTCACTCAGACTCATGTCCATCGAGTCCATGATGCATCCAGCCATCTCATCCTCTGTCGTCCCCTTCTCCTCCTGCCCCCAATCCCTCCCAGCATCAAAGTCTTTTCCAATGAGTCAACTCTCCGCATGAGGTGGCCAGCATACTGGAGTTTCAGCTTTAGCATCATTCCTTGCAAAGAACACCCAGGGCTGATCTCCTTTAGATGGACTGGTTGGATCTCCTTGCAGTCCAATGGACTCTCAGGAGTCTTCTCCAACGTCATAGTTTAAAAGCATCAGTTCTTCGGTGCTCAGCTTTCTTCACAGTCCAACCCTCACATCCATACATGACCACTGGAAAAACCATAGCCTTGACCCTTGACTAGACGGACCTTTGTTGGCAAAGTAATGTCTCTGCTTTTGAATATGCTATCTAGGTTGGTCATAACTATTCTTCCAAGGAGTAAGCATCTTTTAATTTCATGGCTGCAGTCACCATCTGCAGTGATTTTGGAGCCCCAAAATATAAAGTCTGACACTGTTTCCACTGTTTCCCCATCTATTTCCCATGAAGTGATGGGACCAGATGCCATGACCTTCGTTTTCTGAATGTTGAGTGTTAAGCCAACTTTTTCCCTCTCCTCTTTCACTTTCATCAAGAGGCTTTTTAGTTCCTCTTCACTTTCTGCCATAAGGGTGTCCTCAGAATTAAGAAGTACTCTGCCTGAATAGGGCTTCCCTGGTAGCTCAGCTGGTAAAGAATCCACCTACAAAGCAGGAGACCCAGTTCAATTCCTGGGTGGGAAAGATCCCCTGGAGAAGGAATAGGCTACCCACTCTAGTATTTTTGCCTGGGGAATTCCACTGACAGAGGAGCCTTTTTTCCCTCTTTTCCATGGGGTTGCAAAGAGTCAGACACGACTGAGTGACTAAGCACACACACACTTCCTGAATAGAAGAATTCAAACTTTAAATTGTCTAGAAAGCAATGGAAAGAAGAAATACATGGACGAATGAATAACTACTTGAAAGAACTAGGAAGAAAGGAAGGAGAAAGAGAAAAGAAGAGGGGAAGAGAAGAACTCACAGAACTAAATATGTTTGGTTATTTAAAAGAGCCGTCAGTTTAATGCCAGTTAATAAAATCACACCAGGAGACAGTAGGTCTAGATTCTAGTATCATCCTGGAAAGTCCCTTCTTTCTCTGAACCTCGGGCTTCTAAATCCAAACTCATGGATTCAACACGATGATCTCTAGGTTTTCTCCTGCTCTGTTTCATTTGGCTCATAAATATGTTTACATACTGGGACATTTGACATGAAAATCCAATTTCTGCCTTAAAAAAAAAAAGGCAGAACCAGAGGCCTCGCTGACACTCTGGCTCTGGCTTGAGTCCACCCCTTTAGAAGGGGGCCACTTGGCCCACCAGATCCCAGGATCAGCCTTCCCCTATCGCTTTGGGATTTCCAGCCCCAGCCCAGAAGGAAGAGCTGCAGAATATCAGTAGCAATGATCAGTGATGAGGAGCATCTTTTCATGCCTCTTGGCTACCTGTATGTCTTCTTTGGAGAAATGTCTATTTAGGTCTTCTACCCATTTTTTTGACTGCATTGTTTGTTTTTTGATATTGAGCTGTGTGAGCTGTTCATATGTTTTGGAGATTAATCCCTTGTCAGTTGCTTCATTTACAAATATTTTTTCCCATTCTGAAGATTCTCTTCATCTTGTTTATGGTATTCTTTGCCATGCAAAAACTTTTAATTTTATCATCAGTTATCTTTAGATAACTATTCCTAAATGGTTCTTACCAGTAGTAAAGGAGCTGCCTGCTAATGCAGGAGACACAGAGGCATGGGTTAGATACCTGGGTAGGAAGGATCTCCTGGAGAAGGAAATGGCAACCCACTCTAGTATTCTTGCCTAGAAAAGTCCATGAACAGTGGAGCCTGGTAGCTACCGTCCATCAGGTCACAAAGAGACACGACCAAGCAACTGAGCACACACGCACATTTGTTTCCTGTGTTTTTTATATTTATATTAAGAAGCATGTGTGGGTTATATTAAAATATGACATACCTAAAGAAACTAAAGGGTTGAACAAAGAGATACCAGAGACATTCAAAAAGAAAGCAGATAGATACAATCAGACAAAGTAGAATTTAAATCAAATCAAAAGTATTTGAGTTATGAGAAATGTTATATGTGGTAAAAGGTACAGTATGAAGACAAAAAAACAACAACTATAAATTGATATTCCCAATAGTATAGTTGTAAGATACATAAAACAAAAACTACCAGAATATGAGGACTTAATTTAAATCACATATGCACTATATATATATATAAATCCTTGAATACACTTCTTCTGAATTTGACAGATCTAGTAAAACAGAAATAAATTACATAATCTGAATATTACAATCAACAAGCTGAATCTGGTATATACATGGACTTCAGTGTCCTACTAATAAACAATAAGTATTATTTTATTTGGCTTTTGGAATCTTTTTAAAAGTTGATCATGCCTTTGACTCCAAAGAAAACCTATCAATGAAATATAAAAAGTGGAAATTTACAAGACAAATTTCCTGAGCAAAGGGCAATAAAATTAGAAATACAAGATTAAAGCATATCTTCAAAAGTCTTCAGTTCAGTTCAGTTCAGTCGCTCAGTCGTGTCCGACTCTTTGTGACCCCATGAATCACAGCACACCAGGCCTCCCTGTCCATCACCAACTCCCGGAGTTCACTCAGACTCATGTCCATCGAGTCCATGATGCATCCAGCCATCTCATCCTCTGTCGTCCCCTTCTCCTCCTGCCCCCAATCCCTCCCAGCATCAAAGTCTTTTCCAATGAGTCAACTCTCCGCATGAGGTGGCCAGCATACTGGAGTTTCAGCTTTAGCATCATTCCTTGCAAAGAACACCCAGGGCTGATCTCCTTTAGATGGACTGGTTGGATCTCCTTGCAGTCCAATGGACTCTCAGGAGTCTTCTCCAACGTCATAGTTTAAAAGCATCAGTTCTTCGGTGCTCAGCTTTCTTCACAGTCCAACCCTCACATCCATACATGACCACTGGAAAAACCATAGCCTTGACCCTTGACTAGACGGACCTTTGTTGGCAAAGTAATGTCTCTGCTTTTGAATATGCTATCTAGGTTGGTCATAACTATTCTTCCAAGGAGTAAGCATCTTTTAATTTCATGGCTGCAGTCACCATCTGCAGTGATTTTGGAGCCCCAAAATATAAAGTCTGACACTGTTTCCACTGTTTCCCCATCTATTTCCCATGAAGTGATGGGACCAGATGCCATGACCTTCGTTTTCTGAATGTTGAGTGTTAAGCCAACTTTTTCCCTCTCCTCTTTCACTTTCATCAAGAGGCTTTTTAGTTCCTCTTCACTTTCTGCCATAAGGGTGTCCTCAGAATTAAGAAGTACTCTGCCTGAATAGGGCTTCCCTGGTAGCTCAGCTGGTAAAGAATCCACCTACAAAGCAGGAGACCCAGTTCAATTCCTGGGTGGGAAAGATCCCCTGGAGAAGGAATAGGCTACCCACTCTAGTATTTTTGCCTGGGGAATTCCACTGACAGAGGAGCCTTTTTTCCCTCTTTTCCATGGGGTTGCAAAGAGTCAGACACGACTGAGTGACTAAGCACACACACACTTCCTGAATAGAAGAATTCAAACTTTAAATTGTCTAGAAAGCAATGGAAAGAAGAAATACATGGACGAATGAATAACTACTTGAAAGAACTAGGAAGAAAGGAAGGAGAAAGAGAAAAGAAGAGGGGAAGAGAAGAACTCACAGAACTAAATATGTTTGGTTATTTAAAAGAGCCGTCAGTTTAATGCCAGTTAATAAAATCACACCAGGAGACAGTAGGTCTAGATTCTAGTATCATCCTGGAAAGTCCCTTCTTTCTCTGAACCTCGGGCTTCTAAATCCAAACTCATGGATTCAACACGATGATCTCTAGGTTTTCTCCTGCTCTGTTTCATTTGGCTCATAAATATGTTTACATACTGGGACATTTGACATGAAAATCCAATTTCTGCCTTAAAAAAAAAAAGGCAGAACCAGAGGCCTCGCTGACACTCTGGCTCTGGCTTGAGGCCACCCCTTTAGAAGGAGGCCACTTGGCCCACCAGATCCCAGGATCAGCCTTCCCCTATCGCTTTGGGATTTCCAGCCCCAGCCCAGAAGGAAGAGCTGCAGAATATCAGTTGTCACCCTCTCCAGAGAAATCCCGAGACGCACATGCTTTTTCCTTTTTCGTCTCCCCCTTAGAGTAAATATTGGGCCCAGGGGAAAGCAAAACCTAAAAGTGATTTTCAAAAGTAAATTCACATCTTCAATCTTTGTAAGAATTTTCATCCAGACACAGTTTACATAAAGCCTGTTTCCAAGAAAACAGGATGAAAAGCTGGAGAAACTCTCCCCGCCCCCAGATGCACAAGTTCTGGTTACAGGCACCACTTTCTCCTTGCTGGTCTGAGTCACCAGCGGGAAACACCATCTGAAAGGGGACTTCATGGTTTGACTGAGCTGCATGTGTAAAACTTTCTGAAGGAAAAAAAAAAAAAAAAAAAAACCAGGGGAGAGGAGTGGAAAGTATAGACAAATGCTCCAAAAAACGATACTGAAAATTCACATAAGCAACTATATGTGGTCTTGTCAGGGCAGCCTCATTCAGAAAGCCTCTTCCAGATTCAGAGAGGGTTGTTCCTCTCTGAGGAACAGTAAGTATTTAAATGCCTTACTTTTCCTTTCTTCTCTAGGTAGGCCAAAATTTCCTTGGCATCCCCTACTCACAAGGTGTCCTTTCCACGTGGCTATGCCCCGGGCATCCAGTTCAGCCAGGGGCCTGGTAGGGGAGCCAAGGGCCTGAGACTATGGCCACAGAGGTGTGTGAAGATGGGTGGGAGCGAGCTGGTCTCTCAGGATTGATAAGTGAGAAAAGATAATCCCAAATCCCACCATCCAGAAAACTACCGTGACCATCCTCCTAAAACTTTCTGTCTAAGGTCCGTCTAGTCAAGGCTATGGTTTTTCCTGTGGTCATGTATGGATGTGAGAGTTGGACTGTGAAGAAGGCTGATCGCCGAAGAATTGATGCTTTTGAGGTGTGGTGTTGGAGAAGACTCTTGAGAGTCCCTTGGACTGCAAGGAGATCCAACCAGTCCATTCTGAAGGAGATCAACCCTGGGATTTCTTTGGAAGGAATGATGCTAAAGCTGAAACTCCAGTACTTTGGCCACCTCA
>SJYT01022299.1:305065-351362 GCA_006410635.1 Cephalophus harveyi | reverse complement strand
GCAATTGCCTGGGGCAGCAGTTAATCCAAGTGATCAAGATACAGATTGATGAGGGGGCCAGGGTCCCTTAACTCAATCCCTCACAGGGGATCCAAAGCCTTTCACGCAAAAGTAGGTAAAATAGTCAGTGGATAAAAAAGAGACATTTTCAAGGACCTCTTGATAGAGAAACCCCAGACGCTATAGTACCAAAACCCAAACGGGGAAGCCCAGGCTCAGCCTACAATTATATCGAGAAAACATAAAAATGTAAGGATAGAAACATGAGAGTTGATGAAATTAAAGTAAAAGGTTGGGAGCTTTGGGAGTACAGAGTCTTAGCCACAGGACCACCAGGGAAGTCTGCCACTGGACATTATTGACTGAAACCACTCCAGTGAGTGAAGGACAGAAAATGATCTTGACATCTGAAATACCCGCAGTGTCTAGGGTGATGCTGGAGAAATGCCCTAATAGGGCTGGCAGTGCCCAGAAGAGTTCTGTAATAGTATGTAAATGGTTAACACAAGATCAAGCTGCCTGGGGAATGCAGAGAGGAGATACAATCAGGGAGACTCTTTCTCTAGGATTGACTTTGGAGCCACCTGAGGAGCTGCTGGAACCGACTGCCATGTGGACAGAGCCTTCTGAGTAGCTACTGAGAAAGAGCCAGTGGTTTACGGATGGCAGTTTCAGGGTAACTGGACAACATCCGGTTTGGAGGGCCACAAGTCTGGAGAGTTCAGCTCAGTGGGATGAATGGCAGGCTGTCTTCCCAGCAGTGGTAAGAACCCGGCCATATGGTCAGGCAGAAGGGCAGTGGAAACCTGGCCTGTTAAAGGGTTGTCTGTATGCTGCATAGCTCTGTGGCAATCACTAAAGAAATTTGAGGGGTACATTAAAGAAGAGCATGTTGGCGCCCAGATTTGGAAGGGAACTGAAGCCGATGAGAAAAATCTCCCCGTGTGCTCACTTAAGGTGGCCACCTGCGCCCACTAAGCTGGTAATGGGTGCTTCAGCAATGCGGGGATGGGCTGAATCTGGACACCGTCCTCCCTTACCATCTGAGGCACACAATGTCAGTGAGAACCGTTCTGTCTGCCAACAAGAGAGCGCAAGTAAAAGAAGAGAGAATGTTTTGCTCACCATCCAAGTCTACAGAGATTAAGTCAGTGACCCGCAGGGCACTCTGTGCTTCAGAGAGAAGAGATTAACGCGATAATGGGGTGAAGAGCTCTGTGCTTCAGCCAGAGGAAATGAAGGGCAGGATGCTCTGTGCTTTGGACAAACAGGCCCCTTGGAGAGTCACATGTATCTCAGGAAGAATTTTAATGAATCCAGCTTCTCGTAGTTTCCCAGACACGCAAAACACCCTAGCCATTCTCTCGGCTCTTTGTGACTAGCTGCCATCTCTTACCAAGATGTATGCTTGACTCCATGTGTCTTGTAGCCCACCTCCCTCCAGGTTTTAAAAAATCATATATAACCAACCCCCACAACCTGCCCGAACTTCTTGGGAGCAGTTTCTCAGAGCTACTGAGAGGCCAACCCCAGGCTATCGTCCTCAGAAAGACCCTTAATAAAGCTTGACTTTGGCCACCTGATGCAAAGAAGTGACTCACTGGAAAAGACCTTAATGCTGGGCAAGATTGAAGGCAGGAGGAGAAGGGGACAACAGAGGATGAGATGGTTGGATGGCATCACCGACTCGATGAACATGAGTTTGAGCAAGTTCCGGGAATTGGTGATGGACAGGGAAGCCTGGCATGCTGCAGTCCATGGGGTGGCAAAGAGTCAGACNTGACTCACTGGAAAAGACCTTAATGCTGGGCAAGATTGAAGGCAGGAGGAGAAGGGGACAACAGAGGATGAGATGGTTGGATGGCATCACCGACTCGATGAACATGAGTTTGAGCAAGTTCCGGGAATTGGTGATGGACAGGGAAGCCTGGCATGCTGCAGTCCATGGGGTGGCAAAGAGTCAGACGCGACTGAGCCACTGAACTGAAAGCTTAACTCATGCCTCTCAAATTGTGTTTCCTTTCAGTTGACAAGAGACAGACTGCAAACGGCTACGTGGCAGATATCTTGGGTGGGGAGGTGAGGGTAGGGCTTGAAAAGGGTTCAGACAGTAATAGATACCAACTCGAGACTGAGCTTTTCTTACCCAGTGGAGATGCAAATGCTCAGGAACCTATAAAAGAAACCAGAGCAGGAAATACTGAGCCAAGATGGACAGCTGAACATCATTTCTTCAGACCAAGGGACACGTGTACATTATATTCATATACATCCATTATATCATCCATAATATCCAAACATTATATTCCATAATATCCAACAATGAACAGAGAGCTTCCTCTGAGTACTAGTTAGCTAGAAAATTGGAACAGGCGGTTAAACCACTGGTTATCTAAAGTGGGAAGGTTAAAGCATGAAGGGCTGGCTTATACACCTTCATGAGCGTGTGCTCACACTCAGTGTGACATGAGTGGGGCTAAAGGAGTGTCTGTTTTCAGGCAGAGTAAGGAAGGATGTGGGTATTCTTTCTCCCCACTCCCCGTCACCTCACCTTTTTCTTTCTTTCTTTTTTTCCTTCAGTGGTGGCAAGACCAGGGCTACACCTACAAGAGCCTCAGCAAGAAGAAACTGTAAGTATGTTTTTGTTTCGTTTTTTTCTGCAAAAAGCTTTATTGCTTCCATTCGGTCCAAGACTTGGGAGAGGGCTCCAGGGTGGTTAGAAAGCTGCCTAGTGGCTGCAGAGAGGGGCTTCAGGCAGAAGTCTGGACATTAGGGGAGCTCCTGAAAGGCGGCTTAGCTCCAGAGGCTCCGAGCCATGCTTGAAGGTGAGCCTTTCAAAGAAATATTCTCCTAACCCAGCTCGGGGCCAGCCAGCCTGTAGACATTGTTGGTCAGGCAGTCTCCCATCTTCTAGGACGTGGCTCTCTGTGAGTTACAGAGGTGGGGGTCTGTGCGGGCAGAACCCAGGCCATCCAGGCCCAAAAGGGCTGGTTCAAGTTTTCCATGAGAAGGGCGGCTTCCAGAGCTTCCTGGATTTTCCCGACTTCTCTTGAGACACGTCTGCACGTCCTGAAAGAGGGCACGGCCTCTGTGCTGGCTTCGTGTTTACCAGAGGTGCTCCTGCACCCTCGCGCCTCTCCTCAGCCAATTTGCGGAAAAAGTGGCCCACGTCCGCAGAGCCACATGTTTGAGGTCGAAATAGAAGCCCAGAGAGAGGCAATGGTAGGAGGCCAACAGATGCATGCTGACCAGGCAGTTGACTGTGGCCTCCACCTGGGCGGAATAATTCTGATGAATCTAGGAGCTCATGGTTGATCTGCAATAAGAAGCTAAGCTCAGAAAGTGGTGTTGGCTGGTCATGGGAGCTGAGTATTGTTGAGTGGCTGATTCCAGGGTTGCAACAGGAAAAAATGGTGGAGGGTGGTCTGAGGCTCGTGCAGGGGGCATCCCAGGGTCTGTTCCACAGGAACAGGAGCAAGAGACAGATCCGCAGGACCACTGAGCACACTGCAGTAAGTGTGTTCTTAACCTTTATGTCTGGCAGAATTCCTAAAGGCCTGATGGGGTGTGATGTGCAAAATTAGGTTGAACAGTGAAGGCAGTCACATTGCCGATGGTAAAGGGAGCCCCCCGGTTCTGATCCTGTGTAAGGGGGTGGGCAGGGTCGAGGAGGGCGACAGGGGGCCACTTGCTGGACTGGTATTACTGCCTGCAGTGTAGCCAACAAGGTAGAAGTAGAAGCCTGCAAACCTGAGTGGCCTTGCCCTGGGAGACGCTTTCATACGATATGATGACAGGCTGCATAGTTATTAACGACTGAAAGAAGTTCTAGTGATGTGCCAGTGTCTTTTGACCTGTGTGATTGCTCTGCTATAAGGGAAGAATGTGTGAAGAGCAGGGAGTGGACTGGGATATTGTGATTTATAATAAGAAATATGTATTTGGTCTTCATTCCCATTTCTAGCACAGAACTTCTAAAACCCTTGGAATTGCCTAAGTGGTGAGACAGATCAAGATGTCTTTTATTAATGAATTATATTTTGATTGTCCCCAAGTCACCTAAGGATGGGGCTGGTTGCCAGGGGAACCAACACTGTGATTGGAGGGTTGAGAGTTTCAGTCCCCCCTTAGACCTCATGGGAGGGGAGAGGAGACAGAGGTTGAATCTGTAGCCAATGGCCAGTGATTTGATCACTGCCTTTGAATGAACCCTCCACAAACACCCAGAATGATGGGATTTGGAGAGCTGCTGGGTTGGTAAACACATGGAGTTGCTGGGAGAGTTATGTCCTTGGAGAGGGCAAGGAAACTTCACATCCCTTCCGCATATCTTGTCCTGTGCATTTCTTACTTCTAGCTGTTTCTGAGTTGTAGCCTTTTATAATAAACTGGTGATCTAGTAAGTAAAATGTTTCTCTCATTTCTGTGAGTTGCTCTGGAAAAGTAATTGAACCCAAGGAAGAAGTCATTGAAACCCCCAACCTATGGCCTGTTAGTCAGAAGAACGGACAGCAACCCGGAGTTGCCACTAGCCTCTGCAGTGGGGTGGGGGTGAGAGGACAGGGACATTCTTGTAGGGCTGAGCCCCTCACCTGTGGGGTCTGATGCTTTCTCTGGGCAGATAGCATCAAAATTAAATTAAATTGTAGGCTGGTATCCCTGGTGGCTCAGACGGTAAAGCATCTGTCTACAATGCGGGAGACCTGGGTTCGATCCCTGGATTGGGAAAATCCCCTGGAGAAGGAAATGGCAATCTACTCCAGTACTACTGCCTGGAAAATCTCATGGACGGAGGAGCCTGGTAGGCTACAGTCCATGGGGTTGCAAAGAGTCAGACACAACTGAGCGATTTCAGTTCAGTTCCATTAAAAAGAATGAAATAATATCATTTGCAACAGCATGGATGGACCTAGAGATTGTCATACTGAGGGAAGTCAGTCAGATAGAGACGGGGATTTCCTATAACAACGCTTATATGTGGAATCTAAAGAGAAATTATACAAATGAACTTAACAAAACAGAAGCTCACAGACTTAGAGAATGAACTTACAGTTGCCTGTACACACTGCTATATTTAAGTGGATCACCAACAAGGACCTCTGTAGGTCCATGTGCTATGTACAGCACATAGAACCTTGCTCAATATTACGTGGCAGCCTGGATGGGATGGGAGTTTGGGAGAGAACACATACATGTATACGTATGGCTGAGTCCCTTCGCTGTTCACCCCAAACTGTCACAACGTCGTTCATCGGCTATACGTCAATACAAAATAAAAAGTGTTTTTAAAAAAGGAAAAGAAAATTGTAGGTTGTTTTCAGAGAATTGCTTATTGGCATGGCACAAAAGACAAAAATTACAGATAGCTTCAGGTAAACAAGCTCTCTTTTTACCATGAAAAAATGTTTTGAAATATCACTGGGCAAAAAGGCCCAACAAAATCTAATTTGCTATCCTCACTCATCTATTCTTCTAGACATTTCAGAGGAAGGCATATATTTTGAATGTCAAATGAAAACAAGGAAGGATGACAAATAACCAGAATACCAGGAAACAAGCTTCTCTACTGTGAAGGCCAAAATTGTCTCTAAGTACAATGTCTGTGCTCCCAGTGAGGACAGCCAATTTGTCTCCAAGTCAATGGAATCTGGAATGAATGCTCCATACGAGGTATTTCTAAAGACTCGAAGCCCAATAAAAGGTCATGAAACTCAGCAGAACAGTATGTTCGGAGCTGTTTCATTTTTTGAGTGTTTTTTATGTAGAAGACCTTGTTAGGCTAGGATACATTTACTGGAGGGAAAAGTACCCAAGAAATATAGATGGGCCACATGGGAAAACCTTAACTTCATTAGCCCCAGACACCAAGCACCAGAGCCAACCTACAATTTGGAGCCTGTTCTTGGGAGCTGGCCCTTTCCCAGATGTTTTCTTTTGTGGTATAATAATTACCACAAACAGCATTTAAAACGACACTGAGATTTTCTCTATCACAGTTTCTGTGGGTCATAAATTAGTAGAAGCATACATCAGAGCTGTTTGGGGTTTGGTTCCAGACTACCGCAATCATGCAAGTATCTCGATAAATTGAGTCACATAAATTTCTTGTTTCCCAGATCTTATAAAAGTTATTTATACTATGCTATAGTCTATTAAGTATGCAATGGTGAAACAGAGTAGGACCCTATGGTCCTTCCCCTCACATCCCACATCCTCTGCCTGCCTTCTGTCTGTGAAAAACTCAAGTCAAAGACTAAGTTTAATCAGAAAAATGAGAACATACAAAAAAAAAAAAAAAAGGAAAACCATCAGAGGAGACCAGATAATAATAATGTAGTCATTAGGCATAGTCAAGGTTCTTAAGTTCCTTTTCAAGAACTATAGATAATATTCTGAGCCAAATCCTGTGAGCTGTCTTATAGACACTGAAACTCCAGGTGGGAGACGTTAACCACGTGATGACCAGGCTGTACCCACGACATAAGCTGCCACAATTTCAAGAATTGTCCTCAAGGAAATGGGAACAAATGGACCATGGAACTGAAGATTAACTGCTCCTCAAAACAACCAAGATGATGCTCTTCAGACCACTGTTGACCAGTCTGATGTTGATCGTCGCAGCTGACTGCACTGTTTCTGCATGTAACCCCCTCCCTCAGCCTATAAAAGCTCTTACCCCACAGGTTGCCTGTGGGGGGTGTTTGGGGGGAGTCGGCCTTTGGACTGATGTCTGCCCTCCAGCCCCACCCCCTACTTCCCCTTCCATCCCTCCACCCTCATCGCCATCGTCTGAAATTAAAGCAAACTTTCCTCTCCACCAACCTGGGCTGTTTATTTGGCTGTTGAGCGGTGAGCAGCCAGACCCCACACTCCTTTCGGTAACAATAGCATTATATCCGAAAACAAATGTAGGGCTTCCCTGGTGGTTCAGTGGTAAAGAATCCGCCTGCCGATGCAGGAGACACAGGTTCCATCCCCGGGCACGGAAGATCCCAAATGCCATGGGGCAACTAAGCCCATGTGCCACAACTACTGAGCCTGTGCTCCAGAGCCTGGGAACCGCAACCGCTGAGCACATGCACCGCAGCCTCTGAAGCCCAGGCGCCCTAGAGCCTGTGCTCTGCAGCGAGAGGAGCCCCCGCAAAGAGGAGGCGGCACACCGCAACTAGAGAGTAGCCCCGCTCTCTGCAACTAGAGAAAAACCCTCACAGCAGCAAAGACCCAGGACAGCTGAAAATAAATAAATAAAATTATTTTTAAAAAGGAATAAAAACAAGTGTACAAGGACTTCCCTGATGGTCCAGTGGCTAAGACTACATGCTCCCAATGCAAGGGTCTGAGGTTCAATCCCTGGTCAGGGAGCTAGATCCCACATTCCCCAATTAAGGGTTTGAATGTTGCAACTGAAATATCCCACATGATGCAACTAAGACCTGGTGAAGCCAAATAAATAAATATTTTTTAAAAAGCAAACATTAAAAATAAAATTAAAACAAATATATATATAGTTTAATTTAAAAATACTTCAATGCACCTAAATACTAACCATCATCTGATAAAGCAGGGTTGCCATGAATCTTCAATTTGTAACAAATGCAGTATCTGAAAAGCACAATAAACTGAGGTACAGCCTAGCTCTTCTGCTCAGGATCTCACAAGGCTACAGTAGCATCACCTGAGGCCAGGGGTTCTCTGCCAAGTCTACACGGTTGTTTGCAGAATTCGGTTGCTTCTGGTTGTAGGACTGAGACCCTTAGTATCAGAGGCCACGACAGTTCTTACCTTGTGATCCTCTCCATAGGCAGTTTATTGCATGACAGCTTACTTAAGAGCAGCAACAGAATCTATCTACCATCTATTTATTAACTGTCATCTATTTATCTAATTAAAGCATAATCTTTGAAGTGATAGCCCATCACCTTTGCCATATTCTATTGGTTAGAAGCAAGTCAGAGGTCCTGCCTACTCTCAAAGTGAGGAAATTCAGCAGGACATGGACACAGTAGCTATCCTGGGATCTGTCTGTCATACCAAGTTTGTGATCCCCTAGCTCAGAGTTTCCCAAAGGGCATAGCTAAAACACTAGTTCCACAAAAATTGTCTTTTGAAAAAAATCATACCTCAGTTTTATAAGCTT
The DNA here is from genome assembly GCA_006410635.1 of Cephalophus harveyi. NCBI lineage: Eukaryota > Metazoa > Chordata > Mammalia > Artiodactyla > Bovidae > Cephalophus > Cephalophus harveyi. The sequence goes on along the minus strand of SJYT01022299.1, from coordinate 343,225 downwards.
AGAATTGTTATATATTCTCTCCCCTTCTTAGAGATTCAAAATACATATTTTGATTATGTATTTGCATATTAAATGTACTGAGAAGTCTTGGTTATCAGTTATGATGACATTCACCTGCAAAAGCAGAAAATTCAACTTCTTTTTTAAAATAAGGCTTTTTTTTTTTTTTTTTTTTTTTTAAGACAAGAAGCCTGGAGAGGACTTGATTCAGTGAACTAGTTGTGCCAGAGCAGATGCCACAGCAATTTTCTTGGTCTTTTCTCACAATGATGTGATGGCTGCTGTAGTTCCAGCCATCACATTTGCATTTACAGTGGGTAGGAGGAGGAAGGAAAAATCCCAGGTTGGCCCTCTGTTTTGTTTATTATGAAAATACACACTTTCTCAGAATCCTCTAACTTCTTCTACCCTCTTGTGTGCTACAGGCTATATCCTGCAAGACTCCTCTGTCCGTGGGATTCTCCAGGCAAGAATACTGGAGTGGGTTGGTATGCCCTCCTCCAGAGGATCTTCGCAACTTAGGGATGGAACCCGCATCTCTTATGTCTCTTGTGTTGGCGGGCTAGTTCTTCACCACCAACACCATTAGGCTTCCATTTGTATCTCATGAGTTAGAACACGGTCGTATGCTCACCCTATCTGCAAGGAAGACTGTGGAAGTGAAAATGTAAAAAATTTTAGCCTTGATAATGAGAAATGACAAGGCAAAAGGGGATTGGTAGAGACTCGGCGGGTAGCGAATTAACAGAGTCTTCCACAAGTTGCCTGAAAGAAATGTGCTCAGCTTTTCCACTGGAGCTCTAACACCTAACCACAGAAACATGCCTCCAAAATTACTGCTGAAGCCAAAATCTCTTGGGTTAATGGAACCAGGAAAATTAAACTCCTAAATTTTTTGGCATAGACATCTGACACTAAAATCTTCTCTATTTCTCCCCATTCTGGAGAACAGCTTCTGGTCTCAACCACGGGGTGAAGAGCAGGCTTTCTGAAACTTAGCTGCCACTGCCGTAGTCTAAAATCTTCTTTCCAGGGAAGCCAACCTTCCTTTTCCACCAACTGTAAAGTCTTTAAGAAGGTCAGGTGGAAATAGAGGTTCATAACTTCTGCCCTCTTAACGTTAAAGCATGTGAAGTGAAGTGAAGTCGCTCAGTCGTATCCGACTCTTTGCGACCCTCTGGACTGTAACCTACCAGGCTCCTCTGTCCATGGGATTTTCCAGGCAAGAATACTGGAGTGGGTTGCCATTTCCTTCTCCAGGGGATCTTTCCAACCCAGGGATTGAATCTGGGTCTCCCGCCTTGCAGGTAAACACTTAACCTCTGAGCCACCAGGGAAGCCCTGATCCCAAACCCAGAGCCCAGCAACTCCTGTACTTCAGCTAAGCAAGACTTCCCAGCCAAGAGCCATACCCTGTTGCTGGGAATGACACAAATCTACAAGCAGGAAATGGCGAGTCCCACCAATCCACTTCTAATAATAACCTTTTTTCAAACTCCTTTCCTTCACTTCATTTCCTAGTTTCTCTCTCACTTCTTCTAACCCAAAACAGGTGCCAACAAGTCTCACCAGTCTCTTTCTTGATTTTACATTTCCAGTGAAATCAGCTCCCCTTTATCCATCCCGCCCCCCAAGTTATGGCCCCAGGTTTTAGTTGGCAACTGCAGTCATCTCTCTGGTGTACACTCAGCATATTAAATGTCAACAGCCCTCCAAGCGTCATTCGTGAGATGGGGCAGTGTGGTCTTGTAGAAAGAGAACTGGACGGGTATCCAACTCTACCCTAACTAGCAAGGGATCCTGGGCAAGTTGGCACAAAGAGCCTTTGCATTAAGAAGGAACTGGAGTGGGGGTCCCTGGTCCTCCAGGCTGACCAGGGTTCTAATGGGAATCATTAGACTGAAAGAGCATTTTAAGAGCTCTTGCTGCAGACTTCACGTGGGGAAACTTGTCATTCTAAGGAGGTTCGGCGTTCTTAGAATCCACAGTTTTGAGCCTGAACACAGGTGTTCATTGTTCTCATGTTTCAAGTGAGAAAGAAGAGATTTTCAAAGCCCATAGTTAGAATAATCAGAACTCAGTGGAGTTTTTTAATTTCCAGTCTCCATCCACAGGAAGGGTTCATCCATTCATTTCTGGACTCACTGACTCATTCGACATAAATTTATTGAATATCTTCTATAAGCCAGGTCATGTGCTAGGTATATTAATGCATATATATGGAATCTAGAAAAATGGTACTGATAAACCAATCTGTAGGGCAGAAATAGAGACACAGCTGTAGAGAATAGATTTGTGGCTACAGAGAGGGAAGAAGAGGGTGGGATGAACTTAAAGAGTACAATCGAAATATATACATTACAGTGTGTAAAATAGATACCTAGTGGAAAGTTGTTAAGCAGCACAGGTGGTGCTCTGTGATAACCCAGAGGGGTGGGTTGGAAGGTAAGAGAGCGGCTCAAGAATGAGAGGATATGTGTATATTTGTGGCTGGTTCACATTGTTGTACGGCAGTACCAGTACAACATTGCAAAGCATCTGTTGTTTACTCAGTCATGCCCGACTCTTTGCAGCTTCATGGACAGCGGCATGCTAGGCTTCCCTGTCCTTCACTATCCCCCAGAGTTTGCTGAAACTCATGTCCATCGAGTCAGTGATGCCATCCAACCATCTCGTCCTCTGATGTCCCCTTCTCCTCCCACCCTCAGTCTTTCCCAGCATCAGGGTCTTTTCCAGTGATCCTGCTCTTCACATCAGGTAGCCAAGGTATTGGAGCTTGAGTTTCAGCATCAGTCCTTACAATGAATATTCAGAGTTGATTTCCTTTAGGATTGACTGGTTTGATCTCCTTGCAGTCCAAGGGACTCTCTAGAGTCTTCTCCAGCACCACAGTTCAAAATCATCTGTTCTTCAGAGCTCAGTCTTCTTTACGTTCCAACTCTCACATGCATATATGACTACTGGAAAAACCCATATGTACTTTTGTTGGCAAAGTGATGTCTCTGCTTTTTAATATGCTGTCTAGATTTGTAAAGCAACTATCCTCCAACTAAAAATTAAAAAAAGGAAATCCACAGCTCCTGTTCCGAAGACTGTCTAACCCAGCGAGAAGACATCTCTGCCACCAATAACAACACAATCCAAGGACAACCGTGCTGTTGAGGTAGCTGGAGGCTTGTGGGTGGTTTTAGCAGTTGGACAGGGTTGGTCCAGCTGGACTAGATCCTTCCAGAAGGGCCTTGATGGCATTTCAGGGCACAGGTGATGTCATTCTAAACAGAATTTCCAGTGGGTGACAGGGCTGACTGCTGTGGACCCGGGCCCTCACTGGCAGCAGAGAAGAGAAAGACCTATCTGACTGAACATCGCTGGCCTGGGCCCTGCAGAGCCTCCTGTTTCTCAGTTTCACACTTTCCTGTCTTGAGGTCTCTCACCCTCTTCCCCTCCCTCCACAGAGTGTGTATAAAGGATGTGATAGATGCAGGGAGAAAACAAGGGTCTCCCAGGAACGGGTGGGAAGGTTCTAGGTGAGATGTAGAGGATGGGGAGGCCCTGTGTGGGTGAACAAGAAGGAGGTCTTCCTGGAAGAAGAAGATGTGGAGGGATGAGGATCCGTGTGTCCTGGGAACAAGAAGTAGCTCAGTGTTGCTCGAGCTTCCTGTGTGTCCCGTACAGGCAGAGGAGAGGAGCGGGTACAGGGACGGCAGGAGGAAAGGCTAGACAGGTCATCCAAGGTCTTACAAAGAGTCTCATAAAGTCTGCCCTGATGCTGGGAAAGATTGAAAGCAAAAGAAGAAGGGAGCGGCAGAAGATAAGATGGTTAGACAGCATCACTGACTCAATGGACGTGAATCTGAGCAAACTCTGGGAGAGAGTGGAGGACAGAGGAGCCTGGCGTGCTGCAGTTCACGGGGTCCCAAAGAGTCGGGACCAACAACAAAGTCTGCCCATATTGGTCCTATCTTAGTTTTCTAAGACCTCACAAAAATAAATGCAATGCTTCCTTATTCTCCATATATCCTCACGTATATAAACATAAACAGCAAAGTATACATTTGAAAAACTCATCTCTTCTCCAACCTGAGAACCCCAGAGTATCCCATATTTGAAGAAGGCCCTTAGCTCATCCCCTGAAGAACTTAATCTAAACTTCTCTCCAGAAGGCATCACACATTGCAAAGAATTAGTCTTGGGGGAGGGGTGCCAATGACCCACACCACTTGAAAGCAGGCCAACAGGTTGGGGGAAAGTCATCCTCACCCAAGAGGCCCTTGTTTCCAAGCCACTCTCACTTTATAACTCAGTGTCCCAGCCTCATCTCCCTACACTGAACTCCTTCTTCTTAGGCACTTTCTGGATCTTACTTAGGATTTGAGCATCCCAAGTGGAGCTAGTGGTAAAGAACCTGCCTGCCAATACAGGAGACAAAAGAGATGCAGGTTCGATCCCTGGGTTGGGAAGATCCCCTGGAGAAGGAAATGGCCACCCACTCCAGTATCCTTGCCTGGAGAATCCCAAGGACAGAGGAGCCTGGCGGGGCTACAGTCCATGGGGTTGCAAAGAGTCAGACGTGACTGAAGTGACTTAGTACTCAAGTGCACATATTTCTGTGTATCGTGGTTCATTTAAAAATATGTTCTGAGTCTATAAATTCCTTGAAAGCAGGAACTGTGTCCTAATGATGATCCTTGTTTCTTTCCCAAAGCATAAAACAGGGTCTGGGATACAGCAGAAGTCCAGCAAATGTTTGTCAAACGAAGCTGAGCTTTGAGAGCATCACAAGAGGGAATGGTGGGAGGTGCATCCGTATCAGTGATCCAAAGGACCGCAACAGGGGAATGATGGTGGAAAATAACCACAGGGAGATGGCAGGTTTGCCACTCTAGTGTATCCTGCAAATGACAGAAAATCTGACTCAAATTTGTTATGTAGGAAAGGGATATTGGAGGTCTTCCATGACTGAAATGCCCTGGGAGGACTTCAGGTGAGGCTTGACCCAGGAGCTCAAACAGTGTTACCAGGATTCGGTCTCTATCTCTTTTGTTCCCTGGGATGTCTTCATTCCCGGTCTCTACTTGAGGAAAGGGATCCATGTCAGATCTAGACCCACACTGCGCAAGGTTCTTTGTAGCTACAGAGGACACACACCAGCTGACACAGTTCTCACACTGAACCAGTCCCTGGCTGGGAAATGAGATGCCCTGATTTTACAGCTGTCAGATAAAGTGAACGGCCAGTCTTCAGGTACCCGTTCTGATAGCACATCATGTAAGTAGCTAGCTGGTACAAATTGACCCTGTGCATGTTTAAGTAGGGTATTATGGTTGGCAAGTAATGGATCAGGCTCCCCAGCTCTGCCAGTAATGAGTATGTGACCAAGAAAGTCACTTCACATAACTTCCCAGGCCTAAAATTTCCTTATCTGTAAAATGAAGCCACGCTTGATCTCCACGAGAGATCCCTCCAGCTTCAATGCTCGCTCTTCAGTGATTTCTCCTGGGTAAAATTACCCGCCAAGCTCCAACCTTATGGCAACAGCATCCCGGGGCCCTGTCCACCTTGATCCTACCCCAGGCGCAAAGCTGGTGGACTCTGCAGCCGTCCCCACCTCTAGGCACGTGTGTCTGACCACAAGTTTCCTTACAAACCTGTCACCTGAAAGGTGATGTCAGGTTTGGGGGTTTGCCCTTCTATTTCCAGGAGCTGCTACCCCCACCCCAAAGTTTCATGTGGAGAACTTTCAGACTTAGGGGGCTTACTGATGTTTGTATAAGCACCTAAGCTGAGCCACTGGGAAAATGTCTGAGGTTTTCTGATTCATGTGGAGGCTGAGTGAGTATGATAGATTCAAGGACTGTAGGGTTGATACCTTGAATATTCAGGGCTTCCCCTCCTGTGGCTCAGCCGTAAAGAATCCACCTGCAATGCAGGAGTTGCAGGAGATGCGGGTTTGATCCCTGAGTCAGGAAGATTCCCTGGCATGGCAACCCACTCCAGTATTCTTGCCTGGAGAATCCCATGGACAGAGGAGCCTAGGGGGCTATAGTCCAGAGGGTCTCAAGAGACATGACTGAAGCCACCCAGCACACAAGCAGCCCTGGATATACATTGAAGGACTGATGCCGAAGCTGAAGCTTCAATACTTTGCCCACCTGATGGGAAGAGTTGACTTATTGGAAAAGACCCTCATGCTGGGGAAGATTGAGGGCGAGAGGAGACGGGGATGACAGAGGATGAATGGTTAGATGGCATCAGCAACTCAATGGACATGAGTCTGAGCAAGCTCTGGGAGATGGTGAAGGACAGGGAAGCCTAATGTGCTGAAGTCCATGGGGTCACAAAGAGCCGAACACGACTTGGCGACTGAACAGCAACAAGCGTTGATGAAGGAAGAGACAGGACCATGGGAGGCAGTCACACACAAGCTTTACTGGGTGATACCAGGACAGTAAGTGGCGAAGAACCTCCTAGCAAGAGACCTTCCAGATACTCTGGCAAAGGCCACCCCCTCAAAGGGGGTTGGGCAAGAGAACCCCAGGATGGGGCAGAGGTGGGGAGCAGAGGGTTGCTTAGAAGCAGGTCGGGGTGGGGGAGCTCCTAAAGGCACAGTGATATGAGATCTTTCATAACTACAGGGTCTGTCTTATCTCTGGTTGGCAGATGTTCAGTGTGGTTTCATGGGGTATGCACGCAGGTAGGCTCTAAAGAGCTAAAAATGTTTCTTTGGATGATATTTAAGGTAGCTAGATGTATAACAATTGGAGTTTGGCACTGGCAGGCTTTGGGCTGACTGGCCCTAGCCGGCTGTGAATCAGTAAACACGGGAACATTTTAGGCCAATACTCTAAGGCCACATTTGGCCGCTTTACAGAACAGTGTCAGAGAAGGCAATGGCAACCCACTCCAGTACTCTTGCTTGGAAAATCCCGTGGACGGAGGAGCCTGGAAGGCTGCAGTCCATGGGGTCGCCGAGGGTCGGATGCGACTGAGTGACTCTACAGAACAGTGAGATCCAGCCGCAATGTCTCCAGGGTGAGCGTTTCCCTGCAGGCTGGGCCAGGTGTGAAAGTCCCACTGGAGGGTGTTGAGACTCTTCTCAGTAAACTCAGCTCTCACGGAATGGAGAAAGTTCTCACCGTGATTTTCTTTCAAGGAATTAAGCAAACAGTAATCCGTTAAGTATGAGTGGAACTTTATCCTTCAAAGCTCTTTCCTATTTGATTCTTACAACACCCTCAGAAGAATCAGGGTAGGCGTTGCTAGTGGCATTCATCCCCCCACCAGCACTGAAAGCGGGGGGACATGGACGGACGTGCAAGCAGAGCACAGTAACAGCCAGGACTGAGGTCGGTCTCCTCGAGTCCTGCCCGTTCTGTCTGCCCGTCGGGCAGCTGGAAGTCAAGACCATTCTTTCCTGCCTGGGGTTCATGCCTTGAGCACATGCACAGACTGATGAAGTTTCACCCTATGTCCTTGGATCATTTTCGCTCTTTTTTTTTTTTTCATAGTATAGGTCAGTTATGGCAGAGGATGGAAAGAGAGTAGCAAGCTTAATTTCTAGTTTATCTTATCAAATTTCTCGGCTGGATGGGTTCTTAGGCGTTTCGCAGACGGGGGAGCTGAGGACCGCGGGAGGAAGGGTCCTGCCCGCAGCCGCACAGCACAGGGCCCACGGTGCCTTTTCCTCAGCGGGGCGCACTCCAGCCTTTGAGCCCTAGGGGGCGCCAGCTAGCTTCACCTTTCCAGAATCCAGCGCGGAGAACAAAGCCTCCAGGAGGATGTTACCCACGCAAAGGCCAGGGGCTGTAAGGAGTCTGGCAGCCCCCCTCTTTCCAAGGCGTGGCTCCCTCAACTCTCTATACCCGCACCGTCCGGCCCCCCCAACAGCAGGGGCTGAGTTTTCTGCCCTGTGGTGGTTTAGGGTCACAGCTTCTTCCCCCAGTGAAAGTGAAAGTTGTTAGTCGCTCAGTCGTGTCCGACTATTTGCGACCCCATGGAATGTAGCCTGCCAGGCTCCTCTGTCCGTGGAATCCTGCAGGCAAGAATACTGGAGTGGGTAGCCATTCCCTTCTCCAGGGGATCTTCCCAACCCAGGGATCGAACCGAGGTCTCCTGCATTGCAGGTGGATTCTTCACCATCTGTGCCACCAGGGACGTCTTCATTGCTCCAGATTCTGTCCTCTTCACTGGGCAATGACTCTCCAAAGCTGGCTTCAGGCTCTGGGGCTGGAAATGCCCTGAGTTCTCTTCTGGGAACAATTTCCTGCCCTGATGAGGCCCAAGTTCCCCCTTGATAGTCACTGCCTTCAGCCAGGGGTGGATCCAGGCTTTGATGGACCTTGAAGCTTATGCAGTTTGGGGACTTCTTTAAGAAAAACAATGCAAAGTCACACATACAAAATGCCCCCAAGCTTCTAGGAGAGACCTTGGCAATGAGAAGCCTGTGCCCCAGGTCCCAGCAGACTGGGGTTCACCCTGCAGCTGCCTCTCTCTGGGGAGGGGCTGGTGGGGCTCCTGGTGGAGGGAGTAGAGCAGCTGAGGGCACCCGAGTCTCACAAAGGGTGGGGCGACCTTTGTGTCCTCCAATCGTTGCTGTGATCACTCTTAGTTAAGTCACCTGATTTCAAGCCTCATGCAACAGAGTAAGGTGGCTGCTTTCCTCTTGGCCAGAGAGGGAAGACTTCTGCCAATTAGCTGGGCAAATCCCCAGCCACCTCACTGTTGGCATCCATGTGAGTGCCAACCAGGGCCCCCTCCCTCCAAATGCCCAGAGATCCCTGAGGATATTCACTCTGACCTAGACTTGCTGCCATCCAGGACTGTCCTGGTTTCAGGACTGAAAATTCCGTTTCCCAGGAAAACCCCTCAGTCCTCACCAAATCAAGACGTTGGTACCTAGATGGCCACCCCCTCACTCACAGTGGTCTGTCTACTCTGGGCCAGATCTCAGCCCAGTTCTCAGAACCCGACCTTGGGTTTGGATGACTACTCCAAACAACAGCTCAGGTGATGGAGTTCTCTGTTGGTCTAGTGGTTTGGGTTTCGGCTTTTACTGCCATGGCCTGGGGTTTGATCCCTGGTGGGGGAACTGAAATCCCACACGCCTAGTAGTACAGCCAAGACTGAAAAACAAACAAACAAACAACAACAAAAACCAAGAAAGGGATGGGAGGGAAGTTCACGAGGGAGGAGAAACACGCATACCTGTGGCTGATTCACATTGTTGTATGGCAGAAGCCAACACGACTTTTAAAGCAATCATCCTCCAATTAAAAATAAATTTAAGAAAAAACAACAAGAGAGCAGGTGACAGTAAGGATCTACAGGGCCTGCCTGTTGCCAGCCGTGTCTCTGTTCAGTCAAGGAAACAAGGCTTACTTCTTATCTCAGCAGACAAGGAGGAGCTAGTGACAGAGGACAGCACCATCGCCAGGTAACTAGTAATGGATGGTTACATGACTCCGTGCTAACCAGTGGACGGGTGAACGCGGGGGCGTTATGTTCATGACTGCATTTACTCTTCACTCCAAACTGAGGTGGGGATTTTCCATGCTGATTCTGCAGAGGGGGACTTGGCATGCAGAGACGTTGATCAGCCCAAGGTGACTTGTCAGCCCAAGCTCTTCCAACCATCTCACCCTGGCCCAGGAGACAGGATACCTGATTCGCATCCTAGATCATTTGTTAACTCATTGTGTGAACTCAAGCAAGTGCATTGGAACTGGGAACCTCAGCCTTGCTGAAAAGTAAACTCTATTCAGACAGGTGCTTTCAAGGCCTTTCAGGGGTCTGGGCTCAGTCAAGGCTGAACATGGTCAACTCTGCCACTTATATGTGGCCTTGGACAAGTTGCTGGACCCACTTCCGCCTGTAAAACTGTGGCATTATTTTGGGCAATTTGTGGGACAGGTTTAATGGAACAGTTCATGGAAGTTCAGCGCCAAGACTGGGGTGTGTTGACTTGAAAACAAAACAGTGATTACTATTCCTGCTGTGGTTTCTCCGAATCCTTTTCACTCAGACTGTAGAACTTTCAGTATTGTCCCAGATACACTGTATGCAAAGATATTAGCACCAACTTATGCTGGTTAGCAATGACTTCTTTCTCAAATATGTTTCCAGAAAATGGGGAAAAGTTGTGCCCACGGTAACCAGCGGGAGGCGGCCAGCAGAGCTGGAGGAGAGAGGAGTTGGCTCAGACCTGGCCCTGAAAACGGGAGCCTGTGGTGACGGCAGCCAGCCCCTTCTAGACAGTGCTCGTGGGTGAACCCCTGAATTGGACCTTCTAGGATTTCGGAGAACCGAGGCCACAGGTCTTCACACAGGTCTGCTCTCATGGGGCTGCTTTGGGGACCCACCTGCCAGGCACAAGTCTTAACATACAAACCAGGAAGGCGTTGCTACTATGAAAATAAGATTTTTCTTTTACAGTGGAATTAAGAAGCCATCACACTTTCACTCACATCAGGACTGATACCGCCAGGACTGACCAGTCAGCTCATTTAAATGAGGTGGGGGTGTAGTGGCCAGAGCTTCAGGTCCAGATGCTCACACCCAGATTTTGCTGGCCAACGTCTCCCAAACTCCGCAGACTGTTTTGGGAAACTGCACATCCTGCCGGGAGAAGCTGGGAGGCCACAGAGGTGGCAGAGTGCTCCAAGCCTTCCCCAAGCCAAGGCGCGGCTGGCGGGCCCGGGACTTCTCCCTTCCAATAGCAGAAAGACCAGTTTTCCTCCAGCATCAGGAGATCTTCTCAGCCAATGCGAGGCCAGACCCCAGTGACTCACCCCGCAGCGTGTGATTTCTCAAGCAGATGTTCCCAGACCACATGAAAGGCTGGCAGAGTATCACTGCAGGGTTTACTGTTCCTTCTTTTGTTAAAATTCCTGATATAAGGAAGTGGGCCTGGGGATTGAAGGAAGCATCGGTTTACAGCCCCGCCCCCTCTCCCTGGCAGCTTGGCAGGAGACAGAAGGGCATCCCAGGAGCCTGTCTAGGGGTGCCCCCCTTCTCCTTATTTCTCCATCCACGGTGTTAATTTTACTGGAACTCCTTTCTGTACAGACAGTGAGGAGGAGGGGAATAAGTCCAGGACAGCTTGCTTGTACCCTTCTGGACCCCCTGGAGGCCTCCTGGGGGCACCCAGCACTCTGTCAACATGGGGGAACCCAGACCAGTGTCCAGTCCCCCAGGAAGGAGACTGAGCCAGGAAAGGTGGGTTAAGTCAGGAGGTAGAATGAACCTTCTTTCTTCTACTTCAAGACACACTTTTAACGGTTTTCAAATTATTTTTTATTTTCTTATTAAAATGCCAAACATTTAAAAAGTAGACTAATACAGTGAATCTCCATCAATGCAGCAATAATAATTATCCACACAGAGCATATCTCAAACTGGGATACATTTATTGTCAGTGGCTATATTTAATATAGTGTTTCTTTCCCCTGGCAAAACTATCGTTAAATGAACAAGGTGTCTAAAACTGGTTAACGAGGAGCAGATTGAAACAGATGAACAAGGAAGAAAATCAAGCAGGAAACAACTTTGCCCTTGAGCAATTTTCTTTATATTTTTATCACCCAAGATCCTTTCTGCTACTTTCTGCCACCTGGCCTTGGGTTTTGAAGGTTTTTATCTACCAAATTCCACCTATTATTAGCTTCCACTCTTATTAAAATAAATAAAAATAATAGAAACTTGTGCACCAAAAGTAATTAGCAGCATTATACACATAGCCAAAAGGTAGAAGCAGCTAAGTGTCCACTGAGGGATGAATGGATAAACTGAATGTGGTTTAGCTTATAGTCCATGCAGTGGAATATTACTTAGTCTTAAAAAGCAAGGACGTTCTGACACATACTACAGCATGGATGAACCTAGAAGACACTTTGCTAAATGAAGCAAGCCAGACACAAATACCATATGATTTCACTTAGATGAGGTTCCTGGAAACACAGTCAACTTCGTGGAGATAGAAGGTTATATACAGGCTACCAGGGACTGGAGGCAAGGAAGGATGGGAAGTCATTAGATGCAGAGTTTCTGTTTGGGGTGATGGAAAAGTTCTGGAAATGGATAGTGGCAATAATTATACAACATTATGAATGTACTTCTGTGTATTCTTGCCACCTCTTCTTAATATCTTCTGCTTCTGTTAGGTCCATACCATTTCTGTCCTTTATCGAGCCCATCCTTGCATGAAATGTTCCCTTGGTATCTCTAATTTTCTTGAAGAGATCTCTAGTCTTTCCCATTCTATTCTTTTCCTCTATTTCTTTGCATTGATCGCTGAAGAAGGCTTTCTTATCTCTTCTTGCTATTCTTTGGAACTCTGCATTCAGGTGGTTATGTCTTTCCTTTTCTCCTTTGCTTTTTGCCTCTCTTCTTTTCACAGCTATTTGTAAGGCCTCCCCAGACAGCCATTTTGCTTTTTTGCATTTCTTTTCCATGGGGATGGTCTTGATCCCTGTCTCCCGTACAATGTCACGAACCTCATTCCATAGTTCATCAGGCACTCTATCTATCAGATCTAGGCCCTTAAATCTATTCCTCACTTCCACTGTATAATCATAAGGGATTTGATTTAGGTCATACCTGAATGGTCTAGTGGTTTTTCCTCTATTTCTTTGCATTGATCGCTGAAGAAGGCTTTCTTATCTCTTCTTGCTATTCTTTGGAACTCTGCATTCAGGTGCTTATATCTTTCCTTTTCTCCTTTGCTTTTCGCCTCTCTTCTTTTCACAGCTATTTGTAAGGCCTCCCCAGACAGCCATTTTGCTTTTTTGCATTTCTTTTCCATGGGGATGGTCTTGATCCCTGTCTCCTGTACAATGTCACAAACCTCCATCCATAGTTCATCAGGCACTCTGTCTATCAGATCTAGTCCCTTAAATCTATTTCTCACTTCCACTGTATAATCATAAGGGATTTGATTTAGGTCATACCTGAATGGTCTAGTGGTTTTCCCTGCTTTCTTCAATTTAAGTCTGAATTTGGCAATAAGGAGTTCATGATCTGAGCCACATTCAGCTCCTGGTCTTGTTTTTGTTGACTATATGAAGGTGAAGGTGAAGGTGAAGTCACTCAGTCGTGTCCGATTCTTTGCGACCCCGTGGACTGTAACCTACTAGGCTTCTCCGTCCATGGGATTCTCCAGGCAAGAATACTAGAGTGGATTGCCATTTCCTTCTCCAGGGGATCTTCCCGACCTAGGGATCGAACCCAGGTCTCCTGCATTGGAATGGAGTATAATCTACAAAAATATGAAATCACTATGTTTTACCCTTGAAACTAATATAATATTGAAAATCAACTATTCTTCTATTTTTTAAGTATTGTAAGTGGTACTTAATGGCAACCCACTCCAGTACTCTTGCCTGGAAAATCCCATGGATGGAGGAGCCTGGTAGGCTGCAGTCCATGGGGTCGCTAAGAGTCAAACACGACTGTGCAACTAAGCACAGCGCAGCAATCACCTTTCCCCAGCTGAGATCACTCTATCAGGAACATTTTCTAAGTTCAAACCAGCTAAGTTAGAAACTCTAGAAACTTAATATTCAGTTGGATTATGCCCATATTTATAGTTTTTCAATAACTTTACATAGTATAAATCCCTTTATTATTTTAAGATCATAAAGATTCATTGCAGAGAAATATAGCTGAGGAAAATCAATCATTTGTTTTGCTAAAAAAGAAGAAAAAGCAGTCATTAGGTTTAATGTATTAAATATAAAAGTAACATTTAATATCTTTAAAGTTATTACTGGATTTATTTTTTCATGCTTTTTAAAATTAATAACAAGTAGAGATACAAGCTCAGAATTTAAAATATCATCTCTCAGTGTTGGCTAGTTTATGATATCAGAAAAAATTTTAAGATTAGAAGAAAACATCATCAACGAAGTTCCATTTCCTGGATTTAGTGTCTTTAGTGATGTCCCCCCAGAACAGGGGGAGAGCACTCATTTCAGAAAGAGAACAGGGCAAGAAACACAGTATCAGAACTTCTCCCAAACTGTCTACAACTTTTGGCATGTGCAGCATTTTTTTTATTGAGCCCCATTTTCTGGGTTTTCACTCTCATCTTTCCTGCCCCTTCTGTTGCTTTATTTTTATCAGCTTCACAGATTTGTGAAAAGGGGGATTTCTTCCCAGACTGAACCATGTTTCTCTATCCTTTCACATGTTTATTCCTGGGCATACATTCAAGCTTCTGCCCTGATTTTATATTAGTATCTCTCTAACACGCAATGAACTCCTCCTTCACAGAGTCAGAAGCTAGAAAACTGATGCCTGAGGGAAAAAAAGAAGAGCAAGAGGCCAGGCCAGCCTGAGCCAGGCCAACAAGCTGCCTGTGGACCGAACTCCTTCAGCTCCCAGATTCTGTTCCCATGCGGCACATCTGAGACCGTTCTGCCTCCTGCAGCATCTGGAAACATCTCTCCGTACACGGAGCCCCACGAGTGGATGGATGTTTTGCAAAGCATCAGCACAGCACTAACACAATCGCAGCTGACATCCCTGTCTTTATGCTAGAAAAATGTCTTTAGTGTATACTCATGCCAAATGCTCTGATGTTGATGTTTAATTGTCATGGTCATAAGAAGTCATTTGCTAGAGGCTTGAAAGAGAGACTGGCCTGTGAAATTTTTCTCCACACCTAGAGAGCAAGATCCAGGATGAGGAGGTTCATGTCCTGCAGGGAAATCAGGTCGCAAGGGCATCTGGATCCAGTATGGGCCAGCGAGAAGATGACAACCCTACGCAGCATCAAAGAAGAATTAAAAGACTAAGGCTGTGGGGTTTTCCTGATGGTCTAGAGGCAAATAATCTGCCTGCCAATGCAGGGGACACAGGTTCCACCCCTGGTCCAGGGAGACCCCCCATGCAATGAGGCAAATAAGAAGTGTGCCACAAGTACTGAGCCCACGACCCACAGCTACTGGAGCCTGAGTACCCTAGAGCCCGGTCTCCACAAGGAGAAGCCAGTGCAGTGAAAAGCCCGAGCACCACAGCTAGATAATAGCCCTCACTTGCCGCAACTCGAGAAAGTCGGGGCACAGCAACAAAGACCCCACACAGCCAAAAAATATACAGACAGACAAATAAAATAAACCTTTAAAGAAAGAAAAACAGACTAAGACTTTGAAGTTTTATAAAATCAGACCACGATCTGCAAACCCATATCTCTCTCAGCACATCTTGATTCTTAAATTTACCCTTATTTCCTCTAAAAATGTTCTGTTGTACAGGCTGAGGGATACACAACTTACCTGGACAAATAGAAGAAAGGAGGCATTTTATAACAATCTATAGGTAGTTTGTATGTGCAAAGTATCTAGAGTATTTCAACACATCAAGTGGCTAAAAGAACTGATTGCTGTTTTTCAAGCCAGGACTGGAGAAAGGATTCATTTGTTCAAATACCTCTACCTAAGGTGGTTGTAAACCAAGTCACGGGCAAAGTGACGTATAGAATGTTCTCAAGGGCCAGAGGAGGCAGGACCAGAAAGAAAAAAGCAAAAGGGAACCCTGAACATGTTGCTGCCTTGGAAACTGGACAGGCTCCTTCTCATGGCCAGGTCTGAGGTTCTCAAGAATTTCTAATCTCATGAGGGTCTAGAATCCTGTGGCCTTGGGTTTCTCAGCCATGCATACCTCAGGGAATGAATGATCAGGGGACTGATTAAGAAAGCTAATTGCCACACTCTGGTGAGTCTCCAGTTAGAATCTGTCGCAGCTCCCCATTCCAGGAGTGGGAAGTGGCTAATGAGTGTGGTTAAAGATCACCGGAGGGACTTCCCTAGTGGTCCAGTGGTTAGCACTCCACACTTCCACTGCAGAGGGCGTGGATTTGACTCTGGTTGGGAAACTAAGATCCTGCAAGCCATGAGGCATAGCACACACACATCCCTGCCCCCAAACAAAAAAATCACTGTAGACATTCATTCAAGATGTCCAAATCCCTGCTGAAAAAAGAAGTAGCCTGTCTGTCAACCTGCAAGACCAAGCATAATCTAGCCTCTTGGTAGGTAGGCACTTCCGGCTGATATATCATATTAACATTATTGGCTACCAATAGGTATTGGATCTTCACAACATGCCAGAACCATGCCAACCACTTTACATGCATTATCACCTTAAATATTCACAACCATCCCTGCCCCCTGGGGTAGAGCAGGTGCAAACATCTTCCCGTGTTCCTTTCTCCATCCTGCCTCATTGAGGATGGGGCACTCCCCCACCCTCAGTGTAACGATGTTCCAGCAGAAATACAAAAAGTCTATTCCCACTTACCAAGTACTGTTATGGAACTCAAAGGAAATAATTTGAGAGAAAAGGGTGCTTTTATGAAGATGTAATTTATTTTTAATTTTTACCTAAAAGAATTATAATGAAAACTAGCAATCTTCCATCCCATCCCTTCCCATAACTTCACTGGCCTAAACCTTGGGAGTCACAACTTTAAACTCTTTAAACTTATTCTTATATTTATTTTCTTATTACTAAATTATGTACGTATACTGCTGCATGGTGATTTCTCAACAGTAAATATTCTCTATGGACTTTCTGTTGTAGATAAGCATCCACATCATCACCTCCCTCCTTTCCACTCTCCAATCTCCCAAAGTAATTATATCATAAGTTTAGTTAAGTCGATAATTTATATTTACACTTTTTTTTTTGGCCTCACGAAGTGGTATGTAGTATCTTAGTTCTTCAACCAGGATCCCCCTACATTGGGAGCACAGAGTCTTAGCCACTGGACCATCAAGGAAATCCCTATAGCTGTGTTTAAATCACAGAGCTGTAAAGTAAAAGAAAAAAGTCCATTTTATGTATGACAATTTTTTAGCCTTGTTGAATATAAGTGAATTATTTAAAAGTCAGGTAGAGATATGTGAAGTTGTTGGGTTTTTTTTTTTTTAGCATAAAGAAAATTTAGATAACAGGAAGTATGGAAGTAGGCTAGTTCCAGGATTGGTTTGGAGACTCACTGACACCACCAGAGACCCGGGCTTTTTCCAATTTTCTGCCTCTCCATCCTGCATCCAAGCAAGTTGGCTTGCACTGCTCCTGGTTGCCAGATAATCGTAGCAATTGAAGGTACATGCAGCTCTTGAAGGTACAACCATAGTCAACAGAAAAGAGACTGCTCTTTACTTTGTGATTCCCTTTGTTTTTCAAAATTTTTTTCAAAGCTATGGTTTTTTTCAGTAGTCATGTACAGATGTGAGAGTTGGACCAAAAAGAAGGCTGAGCACCAAAGAATTGATGCTTTATAAGGTGGTGCTGGAGAAAACTCTTGAGAGTCCCTTGGACTGCAAGGAGATCAAAACAGTCAATCCTAAGAGAAAGTAGTCCTGAATATTTACTGGAAGGATTGATGCTGAAGTTGAAACTCCAATACTTTGGCCATCTGATGTGAAGAGCTAACTCACTGGAAAAGACCCTGATGCTGGGAAACATTGACAGCAGGAAGAGAAGGGGGCGACACAGAATGAGATGGTTGAATGGCATCACTGACTCAATAGACAAGAATTTGAGCAAGCTCCGGGAGTTGGTTTCCCTGGTGTGTTGTAGTCCACGGGGTCGCAAAAAGTTGGACATGATTTAGCGACTGAAACAACAACAAAAATACATAATATAAAATTTACTATTTAAGCCATTTTTAATTACACAGTTCAATGACATTAGGTACATTCACATTGCTGTACAACGATCATCACCACTCACCTCCAGAACTTCCTCATCATCTCAACTCAAACTCTGTCCCCATTAAATAATAAGTCCCCATTTCCCTCTCCTACCAGCCCCTGGTAACCATGGTTCTATTTTCTGTCTCTATGAATGACTATTCTAGGTACCTTATGTAAAAGGAATCATGATTTCGTCTGTACTTTCATGTCTGGCTTATAGTACCTAGCATAACAGTTGCAAAGTTCACCCATGTTATAGCATGTATCAGAATTTCATTCCTTCTTAAAGCTGAACAGTATTCCATTGTTTGTACATACTACATTTTGTTTTTTCATTTGCCCATAATTGACATTTTGGTTGTTTACACCTTTTGACGAACATTAATAATGCTGCTATGGATGTTGGTGCTCAAATATCTATCTGAAGCTCTGCTTTCAGTTATTTTTGTGCAGAAATGAAATTGCTGGATCAAATGATAATTCTATTACCTAGTCATTGTTTTCCACAGTGACTGCACCATTTTATATTCCCACCAGGAATGCAGAAGAGGTGCCAATTTCTCTACACCAACACTTGTTTTCTGTTATTTTAGTAACAGTCATCCTAATGGGTATGAGGCTTCCCTGGTGGCTCAGGTGATAAAGAATCTGTTTGCAATGCAGGAGATGCAGGCTCAGTCCCTGGGTTGGGAAGGTCCCCTGAAGAAGGGCATGGCAACCCATTCCAGGATTCTTGCTTAGAGAATTCCATGGATAGACGAGACTGGCTACAGCCCCTGGGGGTCCCAGAGTTGGACCCAACTGAGGGACTAACACTAATGAGAGTGAGGTGATATCTCACTGTGGTTCTGGTTTGTATTTCCTAATGATAAATGATATTGAGCATATTTTCATATGCTTATCAGCTACTTGTAGATATTCTCTGGAGAAATGTCTATTTAAGTCCTTTGCTCACGTTGAACTAGATTGTTTTGTTTTCTTGTTGTGGACTCTTAGGAGTTCTTTGTATAGTCTGGATATTAATCCCTTGTCAGGTATATAATTAGTAAATATTTTATCCCATCCTGTGGGTTGACTTTTTAGTCTGCTGATAGTACCCTTTCATGCACAAAAATTTTAGATTTTTATAAAGTCCAATTTGCCTACTCTTCTCTTTCGTTGCCTGTGCTTTTGGTGTAATATCCAAGAAATCACTGCCAAACTCAATATCATAAGGTTTTTCCCCTATGTTTTCTTACAAGAATTTTATAGTTTAAGGTCTTACATTTAGGTCTTTGATCTATTTTGAGGGTATTTTTGTATATGGTATTAGGTAAAGGGAAAATCTTATTTAAACACTTTAATTTTTATTTAGTACCATTTAAAATAATTATTAAAATATTAAATTTATCTTTATAAGCCCTTCCAACTATTTCCTGAGTTTATCTAAAATCTTGTATTTTAACATACTTCTCACAATCTCAATACTGGAAAGAAAGTGTTAGTCGCTCAGTTGTGTATGACTCTTTGCAACCCCATGGACTGTAGCCCTCCAGGCTTTTCTGTCCATGGGATTCTCCAGGTAAGAATACTGGAGTGGGTTGCCATGCTCTTCTCCAGCGGATCTTCCTGACCCAGGGATAGAACCCAGGTCTCCTCCACTGCAGGCAGATTCTTTACCATCTGAACCACCAGGGAGCTCAATACTGAACCGCTTGCAAAACAATTCTTACCCAAAAGGTACATTCATACATTCCTCTAGGATCTGTCCAATAGAGTTTTCCATAATGAAGGAAATTTCTTGGCACAGTCCAAGACAGTAGCTACTAGACACATGGACTTAAAATATGGCATGTGTAACAGAGGAATTGGATTTTTTATTTAATTTTATCTCAATTCAAATTTAAATAGTGGCTAGTGCCTGCTATATTGTACAATGTCTATATAAAAAACAATGTCTAGAGTCTCTACATTTTTTCCCAGAAAGTTATATACTCAGATGATATTATTCTAGCTTTTCCCACAAAAGCCTTCAACACCTCAAACAGATACTATACCCTTAGTTTAAGGTTAGATATAAGGAATGCCAAAAGAAAAACATCCTTAAATTTCCTACAGAATTCCTGTTAAAGAAATCACACTTCATGATAGCCTCTGTTCCTTCTATAAATGCCCTTTATGACAGAGTTCTCTCATATCCAGTATTTTTAAAGCATTTTTTTTCATCTCTTGGCATTAAGGTATGCTTCCTTGTACTACATAATAAGGTCCTTATAATCTTTCATCTTTCCCTTCTTTTCTTGGTTGCTAAGAAACCCAGGGCTATGAGGAAGTACTTTTTGATGAATTGTAATTGTTCCTCTTAAACTTAGTTTTCTAGTTATAATCATTTTCTCCTCTTGCTCCCCTACTTTATGCTCCCATAAAATACACTCTCTGTGCTTGTGATCTTCTATCTTGATTGTAATGATTTGGTAGTAGCTGTTTCTTTTATTTCCTTTTCAAGTAGTAGCTAGAGAGATATATTAGTGATGTGGCTATTTTAACCTCAATGCTATTCAGATACAACTAGAAGATGTAACTTATTCATTTTCTATAACCATTTCATCTTCTCATGAGCCCCAATCCACTTGGGTAGTAGATAGGGTGAGGGAAGGACTATTTAATCTGCCAGTTCGTGGTATCTTGACCTCATCAGGTTTAAATAATCCATTTCAGTTAGATCAGTTTCTGTTGGGTGAATTTTCAACGTTTAATTTTTCCTCTGCCTGCATAGTAAGTTGAAAAGTGTTCCCCCAAAAGTCATATCCACGTGGAGCCTGTGAGTGTGATCTTATGTCTTCTTTTCCAAGAGATCTCAAAATGGGGATCAAGTTATACAAAGCCTCCTTAACTTTCAGCTTCCCTCTCTCCTCATCTAAAACCTGGGATGCTGATCCAAGAAGGGAAGTCAGGACTCATGTTTCTGATGCTGGCTTCCTCTTCCTGTGCTTCTTCATTCTACATCCTCGGGACTGATCGGCGCCAGATTCTACCACTTCCCACATATATCATAGCCTTGGCTTATGGAGAAGACTAACGTTCAAATCCCCCAGCTTTTGATGCATTAAAAGGAGCTTAGAAACTTAGAAAACACTTCCTCTATTTCAAAGTCTGATTTTCAATAGTCTTGCTGTGGATTCAAACATCCTATTTTGGATATCAAACACTTAACATTGATTCGTTCTTTCTTTTTTCATTTCTGCATAATAATCTTAATCCTCCCTAAGGCAAGTAAATGCCCCTGGCAGAATAGGCGGAAATTCACAGCAGCACTAAAGGCAGACAAGAAAAGCCAAAATGTATTGGTAGATAAATAGATGATAGGTAGATATAGATAGATGGATGATAGATAAATAGACAGATAATTTTATATTAGCCTCCTTACAGGGAGATAGAAAGAAAATAAATTCCACTCAAGTTTAGGTGAATGTGCTTTGGATCTTGTAATTCTTGTTGAGAGTTTTTAAGGAACTGAATCATCCAAATGGTATCGGTATGTAGACACTACATTTCTCACGTAGTATCTGAACTGCATAAGCAGAGGCGTTTAGGACCACGCCAGGAGCTGCACTCACTAGGAGCTCCTGGATTCCACTCCACAACCCTAGGCTGCCCAGTCCTTGGGCAGGTGATTTTCATCCTGGGGATCTGAAACATGAACTGGATGCCCCAGAGTTGCCTGTCCATGGCATCAGGGACCCACTCTGCAGCAGGTTGCTGAGGTCAGTCCTGCTGATCAACCCTTAGCCACAAGGTACACCGTGGTGAGTTCCAGAAAGCAGGTGTCACTGGAGCCCTCCACCTCGGGCCCATGGGACAGTCGTCAGACTCCGCTCCTCTCAGGGGTCCCAAACAAATCAACTGGAGCCTGAGAGTGATTCTCCCAGGAGCTCCAGCCACACCACGCCCTACCAGACTATCCCACAAGTTGAAGAGAACAACAGCTCACGGGCACTTCCTTACAACCCCTGGGAGGCACATACAGGCAGCGAGACTATCACGTTCAAGGGTCAGATATGATACCCAGCTGAGTGTGTCTGTTAGGGATTGGAAAAAAGACCAGGGAAGCTGGGAACCAAGCTGAGAGCAGGAAGCGATTAATGTCGAGAGGCTAAGACAGCTGGAAGCAGTGATGCACACTGAGGAGCTGCCGGGCAATTTCATAATAAAGATCCATTAAAAAGTATGTACCAGGGTGTAAGCTATGTTGATCAATGAGCCACTCGAGTTTTAACTCCCCTGAACCTCCAGCCTGTGCATCCTGGGGCAGAAAGCACAGTGATACAAGGTGTGCAGAGAGGTGGGACACTGACTTGAGCTGCAACTTGCATGGAACTTGCCTCTGAGGCTGAGGCTGAAGTGAGGGGATGCAGAGAGGTGCAGCAGGAGGTGAGACCCCTATGCAGCTGAGCCAGTCAGAAAAGAGAGGGATCGTTTGAGTGGGAAGGCTCCTGAGGGTAACTGGGCCTGTGTTGACAGGCAGGAACCCAGGCCTAAGCCAATCAGCTCTGACATTTCCATGGCCACGGGGACTGCAAGTTCACACCTGGGGTGGGGGAGGACACAGGCAGACTTGGGTCTGATATTTGAAGGAGAGAGAGCCTCTCACCGGCTCACTCAGAACAGCATGAGAAGCACAATGCCCAGTCGCTAAGTCGTGTCAGACTCTTTGTGATTCCATGGACTGCAGCCTCCCAGGCTCCTCTGTTCATGGGATTCTCCAGGTAGGAATACTGGAATGGGTTGCCATTTCCTCCTCCAGGGGATGTTCCCGACCCAGGGATCGAACCCCAGGCCCCTCCTGCATCTCCTACATTGCAGGCGGATTCTTTACTACCGAGCCACCGTGGAAGCCCATGAATAAGGAAGCAGGTGGACAAAGGCAGGTGGTAAGCACCTTGCAACCCAGACAGAGGCCAGCCTCGGAATCAATCCGATACCACTGAGGGGCAAAACAGGAAGAGAGAAAGAAACCGCGTCCTTGGTGCTATCACTGAATGACTGGATCCAACCGGCCTAGTCCTGCCTGAGGTCTGGGCCCTCCCCTTAGGCAAAGCAGCGTGGTTCCCCATTGCCTGAACCAGCTGAGTTGGGTTAGGATGAAACGAAAGGATTCTTTTGTGACTGAGGTCCCCAGGAAGCCTCAGAAGGAGATAATCCATCCGAGGATCCAGGCTTTTGCAGCCTATGGCCCCTTGAGGACAACTCCAGATGGGAGTGGGCCATCCAACTCCAACTGCTTTAGAGCCACTTTCCTGAAGGCGGAGGAGGCTCTGGAGAGAGCCCAGGGCCCCAGCCGTGTGCCAGAACGGCCAACAGGGCCGGCTGGCTCCAGACACAGTCTGACGGGCTCCTTTCTTCTATCACTACGTTCTCCATTTTCTTGTCGGCGATTAGAAACATTTCCTTCTAATTTAGATAATTTCCCCCTTTTCCTTTTGCCCTCCTTTAAAATAGATCAGTGCCGTAATGCCGCTCTACACACTGCCCTTGATTTTCCGTGTTCATTTGTTCAAGTATTTGGTAGGTTTGCAGCCAAGAAGCCTTAGGCTCTGGAGCGTCATGTTCCTCTGTTTTCCCAAGTACTCAGTTAAAACCCGTGATGAAACTGGACAGGCAGGGCTTTCAGGCATTTTTCTGAAAGTTGAGCCCTACTCTTTGGCACCCGGACTTGTACCTAGTGGCTCCCGAGAGCCAAGAAGGCTGCCTTTCTGCGTGCCCCTCCCTCAACCAGCCGCGCACAAAACAGCCGATCATTCAGATTGCAGGAATTTTCTTTAGCGATTCTTCTAAAAGCTCGAGGCAGCGAACAATAAAATCTTGCAGCGTAACATGCAAAACGCTAGAAGAAATAAGCTCTCCCCGTGTTTAAAAATCCCACAGAGGTGTGCAGAAGCGCGCAAAATGCTAGAAGAAATAAGCTCTCCCCATGTTTAAAAATCCCACAGAGGTGTGCAGAAGCGCTGCCGTAGCCAGGAAGACAGGAAGTACTTCCATATAAGTCACTGAGGAGGGAGAGTTGATGGCGCAGGTGCTTTGATCTCTGATCCTCTTCTAATCTGGCTTCTTTTGGTTGTTCTACTTGCGGGGATATGTGTTCGTTTGAATCACTAATACTTTCTGCAGGTCTTGATTTACACCTATTAAGCTAGACATATCCTGAGGAAATGGTGGATGAGGTAGGTTTGTACACAAAGGAAGCATCAGAGCAACTAGGCTCATGAGGCTCCCAGGTGTCTCTGTTTGTGTTTCTGTGCGTGGAGGGTGACAGAGGATTGTCTAAAAAGGAAGTAAAATTGTTGCGGTTCTAACCTTCAAAAATGGACCCTGGGGGATTCCCTGGGGGCTCAGAGATAAGGAATCCGCCTGCCAAAGCAGGAAACAGAGGTTTGATTCCTGATCTGGGAAGATCCCACATGCCATGGAGCAACCAAGTCCCTGTGCCACACCTATTGAGCCTGTTTCCTAGAACCCAGACGTCACAACTGAGGAAGCCCACTCACCCTAGAGCCCATGTTCCACAATAAGAGAAGCCACTGCCGTGAGACGCCCACACACCACAACCAGAGAGGAGCCCCCACTCGCCACAGCTAGAGGAAAGCCCGTGCAACAGTGAAGACCCAGCACAGCCAAAAATAAAAATCAACAAATAAAATGATTATTTTTTTAAATGGACCCTGATGGGAATTCCCTGGCAGTCCAGTGGTTAGAATCCACACTTTCCCTGCAAGGGGCATGGACAGGTTTGATTCTCAGGTGGAGAACAAAGGTCCCACACACTGCTGGGCGGCCCAAAAAATAGGGGAAAAAAAAAAAAAATTGGACCCTGAGCAACATGATGGAAATGTTTTTATCCTGAGCACCCTGCCTTTAGCCTAAAGGGCAGGAGTGTCAGCTCTAATACACACTCACATGCAAATGAAAAGAAGTTCCCAGTGGCCTCCTCCAAGCCTGAGGTATGCTCCCTCCTGTCTCCAGGGTGGGGCCAGGGTGACCGGGCGACAGCAAGGAAATTACCCCGCATTGGCTCAGTCCAAACTAGCACCTGAGATAATGAGCAGAGGCTGAAGAATTCTGAAAGCCAAAAGGCCCTCTCTTTTGTGAGGCTGCCCCCAGCTGAAGGCAGACAAAAAAGGCAAAGATGAAATAAAACAGACTTTGTCTTACTAACCTGGCACACACGCCTGCTGATCGGTGGCTTAGCTGGCAAATTGCAAGGACCTCGATGGGAGGTTGAAAACTCAACAAGTCACTGTCACTATGGAAACGGCTCAGATGAACCCCAAGAATGAAGGACCTCGGCCTGGGGAAAACGTCGGAGGAGGATGGATGTGGCCTGGAATCTGCCATCAGCTAAAGCTGTGCCAGGGAGAAGGTTAAAGTGATGGAAAAAATGCCTTTGCACAACACAAGGTGCCGTGGGGCACAGGACTTAGAAACAGCCGCACCCTCTCTCCCCTGGGCTGGGGGTGGGGCTGGGCTGTGTGAGTCTCCACTGCCCACCAGACCCAGCTGGCTCTGGGCCTGTGGCCCATGGGGCCTCTGGAGAGTGTTGGCCTTGCAGGGCCTACAGTGCCAGAGCTGGAAACCCAGCGAAACCAGGAGAAGCAGAACTCAGCTGGGATAAAAAACAAAACTGGGCCTTTCACTCATTGAAAGCTGCTGGCAGTGATGTACAGGGCCGGATGCGCTCTCAGGGAGTGAACGGATGCAAGGTCATATTTTTTATAAGAAATTTACCCAGAAAACCCTCATTTGTGAGATAAGGCTCGGCTTATGTCTGAGTTGGGGGATGGGGGTTGAGGGCTGGACTGAATACCATCTGTCCTTCCTTCCAGCCTATGATTCCAGAATAATTGCTGGCGAGTGTGGTGATTTCCAGTACAGCATGATTACAAACTGCTCTCTAAATGCACAGTGTAGACATTCTAATAGCATGTTGGAGACAATTACCCAGACAGGAGATTACACGAAAGCAACAGCTAACCAGAGCGGGGTCCTCTGGAAAGTCCAGAGGACTTTCAGAGGAAAGTCCATCTGAAAACAGTTCCCACAGTCCCTGGGTGGGGCTGAGGTGGGGAGGGGGAAAGAGGTGCTGATGTGTTATTCACATCGAGTCTTTAGTGGGTGCACAGATTCAGTTCAGTATTTTATGCTCTCATTGGAAAGGACTCTGATGCTGGGAGGGATTGGGGGCAGGAGGAGAAGGGACGACCGAGGATGAGATGGCTGGATGGCATCGCTGACTCAATGGACGTGAGTCTGAGTGAACTCCGGGAGATGGTGATGAACAGGGAGGCCTGGCGTGCTGCGATTCATGGGGTCGCAAAGAGTCGGACACGACTGAGCGACTGAACTGAACTGAATAATAAAAATGATAATGTTAGGTAGGAAGAATAGGGAAAAGGAGTCCAAAATGGCGGTGGCTAAAAGACAAGGAAGAGAAAAGCCCGAGAACAGAGGAAGGTCAAAGGAAGGTCCGAGTCCTGAGGACCGGAGAGAGGGCTTCAGGTAGAACAGCGCTCCTGACTAAGCCCAATTTGCATAGGGCAGGCCCAGGGGGGAGGAAAAAAGCATAAAAAGAGGAGCCAAAGCGCATTCTCTCTCTCTCTCTCTCTCCCCCTCCCCCGCGCGCTGGCCCGCTCCTCCACTCTCTTCCCTTCGCCCCCTTGGGTTGGCATGCCATCACGCTTCGAGGCTGGATTCTCCTGCTATCTTCTAAATAAAATAGAGCTGTAACACTGATTTGTCTAAGAGCTATAACACGGTTTGTCCAAGACCCGAGAGCTGTGACGCACTGAGGGCTGTAATGTCCGTCGCTCCAAATCTTTGTTGTGATGAGACAGAACCTAGGAGCATACACTCGCCTGACAATAAGATAATAACAGCAGCAGCAGTTGAACACTTACTATGTTCTAGCGAGTGTGCATGTTCAGTCGATTCAGTCATGTCTTTGTGACCCCATAGACTGTAGCCCACCAGGCTCCTCTGTCCACAGGATTCTCCAGGCAAGGATACTGGAGTGGGTTGCCACACCCTCCTCCAGGGGCTCTTCCTGACCCAGGGATCGAACCTGCATCTCCTGTGTCTTCTGCATTGCCGGCAGTTTCTTAATGGCTGAGCCACTGGGGAAGCCCACTATATTCTAGGCATTCCTAAGTACTTTCATGTGTCATATCCCATTTAATCCCATTTTTATTCTATTTCCAGATTCTACATTTGAAGAAACTGTTCCCAGTCTTGCATTAGGAAGCTTGGACATTGACTGGGGTTGGAGGCATATCCCCTTTCCTCTCTGTCTTCGCTGAGGTGGTCCCATAGGGATACAGCTGAGAGCAGAGGTGAGAGCTGGAAAGACACAGATGAGACACAAAGGGCGTCTCCTTCGGTCCCGGAATGTGTCCTGGGACAGCACCGGGCCATCTCCAAGACCTTTCAGGCAGCGTGTGTCCACCGTGTGAGGGTCCGGAGAAGAAGCATTTGCTGGACCTGAGTCCCAGAAGAGGCCTGGGCCATCGCCCCGCACCCCTGCCCCCGCAGGAGCAGAGAGCAGACTGGAACAAGCGACTGGCTCCAGCAGACAGTGTCCTCAGCCCTTATTCCCATTCACTGGAAACACGAGCTATGTACGTTCTTAAGAGATGTGAGCAGAAATTTAAGCCAAACGATGCTTCCTTTTTGATGCCTGTGTCTCTTCTCAAATAATCCCAAACCTTTAGGGAAAGCACTATGGTTAAAATCACTCAACAAAAGAAAATCCTGAGCTTGGTTTTTGACCTTTGGAGTTCGAAGTGCCTTTAAACACTAAGGATGAGGATTTGGGCCCTTCGCTGAGCCCAAGGAGATGAGGAGATGGGAGTCCTCTCCCCTGAAGATCCAGGAGGAATGCCATCCCCAGGGAAGAGGAAAAGGTGGGAACCAGAGGGTCTCATTGGTTGCCACTCTCTCCCCTTTCTCATCCTGCCTCTGGCCGGCACTGTCCGGGGTCACCACACCTGTCCTGGTCCTTGGATCTGTGTGCTTCTCCTCCTTCTCTCCCTCCACAGATCCCTAAGGGAGGGTTCTCCCTGCAGGTCTCACACTCTCTAGTTGCCAACTGAGAATTCTGAGTCACAAGCAACTGTCTAATGAAATCAGGTCTGCAGGGGGCTTGCAGGGGATTGGCAGCACTAGATGTTGCTCTGCAGCCCCATCTCCCCCAGACCTGCCTTTGGGGGCTGGGAGGAAGGAGCAGCCATCTCTGCAAAGTGGGTCCTGGCGACAGACCACTTTAGGACCCAGAAGACAGGCCATGTCCAAGTCTAAGACCACCCACCGCTGGAAGCAGAGAAGCAGGAACTTGTAGGCTTGCACAGGCAACAGAGCAAAAGGCTACACACTGAAATGCAGGGAATTTGTAACCCACTCAGAAGGTACTATAGCACGTTAATTAAGAGCGTGGATTTCAGTCAGCCAGACCTGTATGTGACTCCCGCCCAAATCTGCAACGGACTAGCTTGATGACCTTGGACAAAAAAATCTCTGAACCTCAGTGATTTCATCTGGGGGAATATATTGAAATATAGATTTGAGAATTACCAGTTGGGGGAAATAGTATTTAAGGTCGGAAGTTGTGTTTGGAAGATTGTATATGAGTATTTTTATATTTAAAAAGTTTAAAGGCAAAAAAAGATAAAATCAATATAATAAATGTCTGTGTCTGTTAAATTGCTTTCAGCTTCAAATAATGGAGACTCCTAAATCAATGGCTTAACCAAGAAGCAGATTTTTTTTTAATCTCACGTGACCGGGAATTCAAACTCTGAGCAGCCTCTAAGTCCCGCCCATCAGGGCCGTGATTCAGCTTCTCTGTGTAGGCTTCCTCTTCAGGATAGTAGCACCGTGGCTGCTGCAGTTCCAAACACTTTAAATACATAATGGCAACAACCAAAGGAGGGGGGGAAAAATGGGGAGCTGTTTCTCTGAGTCAGAAAAAAAGAAGCTTTCCCAGAAGCCTCCAGCAGCTCTCTCCTCCCTTCTCATTGTCCAGTGATGGATCACTCTCAGGGGTAGGCTGCTGTTGGCCTATACCCCACCTTCATGCAGACTGGAGAAAGGTCCTTCTTCCCCAAAAAAGACGTGGCTTTGAGGGCACCCAGCTGCTGCTTCTTGACAGTGCTCTCCTAAATGCTTTCTCAGTGGAGGGTGCTGACATGGATTCATGCTCCAGAACTGCGTTGTCCAATATGGCAGCCATCAGTCACATAGGACTTTCAAAATTTAATCTTAGGTCAATTAAATAAAATTTAAAAGTCAGTTCCTCAGTCACACCAGGCACATTTCGAGTGCTCAGTAGCTACATGTGGCTAGTGGCCATTGAATTGGAACACACAGAACATGTGGTTGTCATCACAGAAAGGTCTAGGGGAGAGAACCTCTTTATGATTCAGCCAGAGTCTTCAAGCTTGAACATTGTCATCAGTTAATAGACGGCCACGATGTGAGTGGTGCCTTTGTGTGGTGTTCAGCCCTGACCACATGCTCATTCCAAACCAATCACTGGCAAGGGAAATGACACCCCAAGGATTTGATTGGCTCAGCTCTTGGCCAATCATGACTCTGCCGTGGTGTTTGACAGTCACCCCTCCCATAGCGCATGGCTACTCAGAGAGTGGAAGGTATAGAATTAAGACTGTGCCAGGGGACTTTCCTGGTGGTCCAGTGATTAAGACTTTGCTTTCCAGTGCAGAGGGTACAGGAATGGGAGGTAAGATCCCACGTGCCTTGTGACCAAAAGAAAGAAAAAACAGTAGCAATACTGTAACAAATTCAAAAAAGACTTCTGAAATGGTCTACATAAAAAAAAAAAAAAAATGTCTGCTATCCAGGGAGTAGGTGAATTGGGGGTCTGCATATAACTCATAGGCTATTGTAAGAGTTAAGTAAAATAATAGCTCCAAAGCAGTTTGTATGATGCCTGCTGCTGCTGCTGCTGCTAAGTCACTTTAGTCATGTCCGACTCTGTGCGACCCCAGAGACGGCAGCCCACCAGGCTCCCCCGTCCCTGGGATTCTCCAGGCAAGAACACTGGAGTGGGTTGCCATTTCCTTCTCCAATGCAGGAAAGTGAAAAGTGAAAGTGAAGTCACTCAGTAAGTGTCTGACTCTTCGTGACCCCATGGACTGCAGCCTACCAGGCTCCTCCATCCATGGGATTTTCCAGGCAAGAGTACTGGAGTGGGTTGCCATTGCCTTCTCCGTATGATGCCTAGAAGATAATAATTATTTAAAGGACTTTAGTTGCCATAATCATTACTGATTAATAATTCCATCTAAATTGTGTTTGGGGCACTGCTGAAGCTGAGCTTCTCACAGGGAGGCAAAGAAACACTACAGGGGTTCCCCAGTTCCTACTGGGGACACCTGTCATCTGTCCTCCCCAGTTGGCTTTGCTTGAGGGCACCCCCAAGAGTGTCTTGGCCTGAGTCCTCAGAGCAGGACTGGCTGATCAGGAGGGCTGGGCTCAAGCAAACGGGCCCTACATAAGAGGATATAAGTGAATGTGCTTGTCACAGCCAGTTCCAGAGAGAAAGGGCTGGGTTCCCAGGGAACAGACCTCCTGGATAAAACTCTGCAAGAGCTGTGGGCTTCTTGGTGAGCTTCTTGCTCCTCAGTGAGCACAATAGATACAGTTGCTTTCATCTCCTTCACCCCCTAAAGACTATATGTTTAATATTCCAAAGCAGGCCAATTTGTCAAACAAAATAATGAATGTTCATAGTTTAAAATATCCGGCAACACCAGAACGTTTTGACTTCAAAGCTTCCATTCTCTTTCATTATCAAATATTACAAAATATCAACACATTAGGATGTAGCCCACAGCTCGTTAAAGCTGAATATAATTGCATCAGGCTGTCCATATTGGCTTTTCCATCGGGCTGAATCTGTAGTTTACCAAGATTTGCTGTAGGGAATATATTTGCATATAGAGTGAGCACCAGTGCCTAACAGAGTAAAAAGTTTACTTTCAAGGTAGTGGCCCTTTCTCCCAGCCTTCATCTCCGGAAGGGCTCTTTGCTGCCTTCTATTAAATCTCACGGTTACTTTATTTGCACAGAGCAAATACTAAAAGGTGGTGAGACCCAGCAAATGAGACCATGTGCAGAACTTAAAGATAAAGTTGAGTAGCTGTTTGTTGTCAGGTTCTCTACTGCTGATGTGCCTGAACCTCATGAAAAATTACATTAAGAAAATGATTAATGTCTGAAACAGATTCACCCATCTTTCTAGCCATTATCTTTAACTTACTGTTACTTGTATCCCCAAAGCAAAACTCTCTGGAATTTCACTGAATAGTGGCATCATCTGGTGGACATACGTGATACTGCAACTCCCCTACACATTTCTGCCATCCTTCTGTGACAAATATTAATTTCTTAATTGGGCTAAATTGCTCAGGAATTGCTGTAAGCTACTGAAGTTTCCTCTATGAAACATTTCCCATTAAGTGGCGTATCTTCAAGTTAGTATAGCACTTACAGACCATTGTACAAGCTTATAATCTGAGTTTGAGCAGTTTTCCATACCTTCCTAATGGCTTGGTGGATAGATCTTGTTTCACCACATAAGGTCATGAACTCCTTGAGGGCAAGTCTTTCAACCCTCTTATATACTGTATGCTTTCTACTATCTTAGTGGGTTCTGGTAAGGACTTCTTAGGACTGAACAATTTACATAACAGAAGTATCTATATTAAGGAGGGTAGAACTCTGCAGTACAAAGTCTACAGAATTTGGAAACAAAATGCCTGACCTTGTTCTTGTTCCAGATCTTCCATTTGATAGCTATTGGTTCCTCTCTCTGGTGAAGGAAATGGCAACCCGCTCCAGTACTCTTGCCTGGAAAATTCCATGGACAGAGTTGATTTTTGAATCTGTACATTGGGTACATGAACAGCTCTTTCATGGCATTATCTTGAGGAATAAATGAGATCATCAGAGTGAAAGAACAGTGTGAACTGTTCAGTCCCTGTTGGTCACTCTTAGAGTCCTTTATATCCATCCTCCCTGGGCAGTTCTGTATGCACAATTGCTTTAACTTATTGTTAAATAACTACCATTAATTGCAAGATAAATTCTGCCTTTAAGCTCAGGACCACACTGGCCATCTCTCTCTTTATTTGCAAAATAGTCAAATCTCCTTTTTACTCTCCCTGCAACAAGAACAAACAAACAGATGCCCAGGTACCAGAGAGAGGAGATTTGACTCAGCATCTACTCACTGAAGGCAACTTGCGTTATTCATTGATTGGAGGTTTCAAATAATGGAATTTGACAACCAGCCAAAGTGGCTTGGGAGCAGAGAAACTAGTGGGCTCTCAGCCTCTTGGACAAGGTTAATAGAACAGTGGTTTGTGGGGAGGTGGGAGTTTTCCCCCACCCCTTCCACATCCACTCTGAACAGACCACATCCAGGACTTGATATGCAACTCTGAGCACCAACCTTTAACACTTTAACGAGGACAAAGATTCCAAAGAAGCAGGACTCTCCCTTTGAGTGCCAGTCTACAGAAAGAGGGAATTCACTTTCTCCAAAGGGAAATAAAGATCTAAGGGAGCTTCAGGGAAATAGATTTCATTTCTGTGTTAAGAATAAACTTTCAATGGCAAGTTGCTGTATAGCGCAGGGAGCTCAGCCTGGTGCTCTGTGACAACCTAGAGGGGGGAATGGGAGGTGTGTGGGGAGGTGGAAAGGAGGTTCAAGAGGGAGGGGACATGTATATACCTATTGCTGACTCATGTTGATGTGTGGTAGAAACTAACACAACGTTGAAAAGGGACAGTGAAAGTCACTCAATCATATCCAACTGTTTGTGATCCCATGGACTATACAGTTCATGGAATTCTCCAGGCCAGGATACTGGAGTGGGTAGCCACTCCCTTCTCCAGAGAATCTTCCCAACCCAGGGATCGAACCCATGTCTTCCACATTGCAGGCAGATTATTCTTCAATTAAAAATTAATTGGGGTAGGGGGGTGCTTCCCTTGTGGCTTAGAGGGTAAAGAATCTGCCTGCAATGCAGAAGACCCAAGTTCAATCCCTGGGTCAAGAAGAGCCCCTAGAGAAGGGAATGGCTACCCACTCTAGTATTCTTGCCTGGATAATTCCATGGACAGAGGAGCCTGGCGAGCTACAGTCCATGGGGTCACAAAGAGTCGGACAGGACTAAGCGACTGACACTTCGTTTTAAACTCTCTAACAGTCCTAAAGGGAATGGGATGGATAAAATTCCCAGCCTGGGGGACTCCTTCCCCCTGAGCTGATCTGAGGGATTCAGCATCACAGGACTGGTACACTTGCAAGCCTGGTACACTTGTGATCCAGTTTGAGATGCTGGGGTCTCATTCCATACTCCATCTCTGTTGACTTTGAGGAGAGCACCATCTCTCCCTATGCCCCACGACCTCTACCAAGCATTGCTCTGTGGTGCAGCAATAACAAGGAAACAAGACAGACCACCGGGCAGGGAACAGAGCATCCCCTAGGATGCAAACGCTAATACACCCCTGGAGGCTGAACCTTGCTCTCAAGTCCTCTGGGCTCTCCTGGGTGCAGGATTCTCAGTTCCTCTCATTCTCTCCCTACTTGACCTTGCCATTGTGATGACGTTTTCCCACTGACAAGAGGGAGGCCGTTCTGGTTGTCACCAAATATCTCATCCTCTACAGCCTCCCTTAACGGCAGACTCACTGGATGGATGCCTTTCTTCTGGCAAACTGAGACTCACCATCTCCATTTAGGGTTTAGCCCTGAAGGACTCCCCTCCACATTTTCACAGACTCTCCAGGACCTGTTATCATTCTAATTTCTCCAGGATAGACTGCAAATAAGATGGCTTTATGTCTCTAAACACAGTATGTTGGAGCCATATTGCAGGCTGAGCTCTAATCAGTGAGGCTAGGCAAACCCGAGCTCAGTGATAACTCCGAAGCCCAAAATACTCCTTCAGTGATCTCCCCAACTGTGCCTTCCAAAATGGTGTTTTTGTTTTGTTCTGGAATATTCTACCTTGCCAAAATTCACTAGAAGTTCAGAGAGGAAGAACAGTCCTGCCTGGTTCTTGCCCTAGAGATGCTCACAGCCTAGTAGGATCACAAAAAAATAGGCACAGGAAGGAGAAACAATCAGAGGGAGGAGGAGGTTTGGTGCCAAATGAGGGTCAGAGGCAGGTTGAGCTATCCAGTGTTGGGTGGCCCAAGGTCCTCATGTTGACCCTTCCTCCCCATTTGAGGTTGTGTTGCTAGAATTCAGTGATCAGGGGCCTATTGGCTCCATGACTCCCAAGTGAGGCCAGGTAAATGCTTCCCAGCATCTCTGTTCCCTTGGCAGGGGTCTCTGGTTTCCTACTTACTTAAAAGACAACTGGGGAGGCAACTCCCTGATGTTCAAAGCCCATAACTGGCCTTGCCTGGGCACAACTTCATCTCTCATGAAGAGCGTCACATCTCGTTCCCACTCAGTCATTTCCTGGCTTTGAAACCCTGGGCATGTTCCCTGACCTCTGACCTCACCTTCCTCATTGGTGAAACAGGGCTATTCCCAGGGTTAAATGAAATCATGTAAGGTACACAAAGAGTGAGCTTAGCACAGTAGCAAACCCCAGCTCTAGGCCTGTGCATCCAAGTAAGAAGCCACCAACCCCATATGGCTATTTGACATTTAAATTGAAATGAGTTCGAATTCAGTTCCTCACTTAGACTAGCTGTATTTCAGTGACTCAGTGGCTACACAGGTCTGGTGGCTACAACACTGGACATTAACATCACCACAGGAAGTTCTGTTGATGGAATTTAAAAGGCCCCACATTGGGCTGGTCCAGGTGGCACCCTTGAGCAATTAAATCTGACTTGTCCGTTCTAGACACCCTCCACAACTGAACTCTGTTGCTGAATGTTCCACCTGCACACACCTGACCCCAACCTAGAGAATGCCTCAGAGTCTTGTCCCTCTCCTAAACGCTAAGGTCTCTGCTTCTTATCTCTGACCCTCCATTTGCCACCAAGGCTCCTCCTCGCTCAGACTGTTTCTCCTTCTTGCACCTGGTTTTTCGTGGCCCTGCTAGGCTGTGAGCATCTGTGGAACAAGAACCAGGCAGGATTGTTCCTTCTCTCTGAACTTCTGGAGCCCTGGCCTGAGGTCCCAGCACACCCTATACTCACCCCTGTCTCCTGCCTTCTATCAGATGTTCAGCTTCTCCAGGACAGGATCTCCTCTATCTTTACGGACCCCACAGCACCTTCCAGATGAAACCCTCCAGAGAGTGAGCATGAACTGAGTCCCGCCGCCCTGGGACACACTGCACTGCTGATGGTTAAATTGGAGAAATATTTAAACTGACCTTGCTTCTTGTAACATGAGCTACCAGTTGATCAAATGGTTTTTAAAGCACAACTAAGAAGTATACTCTGAGAAGATCCCCTGGAGCAGGAAATGGCAACCCATTCCAGCATTCTTGCCAGGAACATCCCATGGACAGAGGAGCCTGGCAGCCCGCCTGACAGTCCAAGGGGTCGAAAAACAGTTGGACAAAACTTAGAGACTAAACAACAACGAAGGAGTGCACAGCCCCACCACGTGTGCAAAAACAGGGCAGGGACTTTGCACTGCACTACATTTCATTCTCACAACAACTTGTAAGAAAAGAACTACTTTCCCCTTTTTACAGATGAAGTAACTGAGGTTTGCTGAGTTTAGAAAACATCCCCAGGGACCCAGTTAGTCAAGGGTAGATTCAGAATTCAAACCCTGGGTATTTCAGATTAAAAAGCCCCTGTTTTTTCTACTGTCCTATGCAGCCAATATCTGTCCCTGCACAGTGATAGTGATGAAAAGAGAAGACACACACACAGGGAACAATCAATGAGCATCCTTATGCTGATGTGTTGTTGATAGAGGTTCAATAAAATAAGATGCTACCTTGGCCATTAGGGCAAAGGAAATCCTCCCCCTGAAGAAAGCAGGCTAGAACTGAGTCTTTTAAAATGACCTCCATAAAATCAGTGGACATGAAGAGGGGAGAGGCGAGACAGGGGCAGGGGATTAAAAGGTACCAACTACTATGTATAAAATAATAAGCCACAGGGATATATTGTATAGCACAGGGAATAAAGCCCATATTTTAAATAATTTTATTTTAAAAAATTTATGTAGACCATTTTTACAATCTTTATTGAATTTGTTACAAGATTGCTTCTGTTTTATGCTTTGGTTTTTAAAATATATTTTAACATAGTTAAAGGCTCTGAGCCTCACATTCACAGGGACAGCAAAAACAAGAGACACTGGATGATGATCAGTGATGGTAACAGAAGGTAATGGTTATTGGCGCTGAGTAATGCCAGGCACTAACTCTCACTCACTAATGTTCTATCCCACTCATCTGCCCAACAATATTATTGATCTTATCATTATTCCCATTTGACCGATGAGGAAACAGAAGCTTAGAAAGGTTAAGTCTGTCCCCAGAGTCCCACAGCAAGTGAGTTATAAATAAATTCTCATACCTGTTGACTAAAAATAGCCTGAGAGAAATGAGGTATCCATGCTCCCTGTAAAGAAATTGGCTTTGATGTCACACTGCCTGGGGCTATATTCAGCTTCCAAACCTCATATGTTCTCATGCAGAACACTCTACAACTGTGTCCTCTGAATCTGTCTCATTTGTAAATCGGGAGCAATTCCAGTACCTATTTTGTTGGGTTGTTGTCTGTATTAAATGACAAAAGACACATCATTGCAGGCAAAGAGGAAGTGCTAGGGAAATTTTAGCTGCTTTTTTCATCATTGAAGCATAATTGCTTTACAAAATCGCATTAGTTTCAGGTGTAGGGATTTGGGTATTTTTTGAAGATTATATTCTGTTACAGGTTATCACAAGATATTAAGTATAATTCCTTGTGCTGTAGAGTAAATCCTGTTATTTATCCATTTTATGTGGGCTTTCTCTGGTGGCTCAATGGTAAAGAATCTGCCTGCCATGGGTAGACCTATGGCTGATTCATGTTGTTTGAAAGAAACCAACACAATACTGTAAAGTAATTATCCTTCAATTAAAAATAAATAAAATCCTTTTAAAAAGAATCTGCCTGCCAATGTAGGAAATGTAGGTTGAATCCCTAGGTAGGGAAGATCCCCTCCAGCAACCCACTCCAGTATTTTTGCCTGGGAAATCCCATGGACAGTGTAGCCTGGTGGGTTACAGTTCAAGGGGGCGAAAAGAGTCAGACATGACTTAGCGACTAAACAGTAACAATCTATTTTATGTGTGGTGGTTTCTGTCTCTTAACCCCATACTCCTAATTTCTGTCTCCCTCTCCTTTCGTAACTATAAGTTTGTTTTCTGTGTCTGTGAGTCTATTTCTGTTTTGTATATAGATTCATTTGCATTATTTTTTAGATTCCACATGTAAGTGATGTCATATAGCATTTGTCTTTCTCGGTCTAACTTATTTCACTAAGCACGCTACTCTCTAGCTGTTGTTATTAAGAGCATCGGAGAGATGACTGATTCCTTGAAGGGAAGAGCTGGCACCAGGGCAAATTCTAGTTGATTGTGCCAGAAAATTTGCCTCGGAGTATGTGGCACCGCTCAGTGGGTACCAGTCAGTTCTCTGAAGAGAAGCAGTCTGGTCCAGTTGTGGGTCTGGGCTGCCTGTGAGGGGGACCTAGACCCACAGAACCCTTACCTGAGAGGCCTGGGAGGAGCTGTCAAATTCCTCCTGGGCCGCCCTCCGCTGAGGGACCCAGGCCAGGACCACTGCTATTTGGGGGATCTATGTGAGGATTCATGTGAGTAAAGATTCTGCTAGGAAGAAGCAGAGAGGGAGGGAGGACTTTGAGAGCTCCTGAGAGTTCAGCCATCTCCTTGTACAGATGGGAGGCTCTGAGGCCTAGAAGAGTTGGGCCATCTGCACAGCCAAGGAGTTCTCAGCTGGGCCATGGTCAGAATCAGGCCTCTCCCGCTCCGCCCCGGCTGCATCAGATCGTGAGTCTCCTCTAGGGGGCACTCTTCCCATTGTGTTGAATGTCACCTCCCCGGGGCCCTGCAGCTCCGGGGCCTGGCAATTAGAGAGCTCAAAGTCCCAGTTCCCTTCACAAACATCATGGCATGGATCAGAGTGCTTTTTGTGCGTAAGTGTTCAAATTAGAGGTGGGGAACTTTCCGGACAGTTACTATTTGGCTCTTACAGGCCACTCCATCTGTTGGCCCCTCTCACCCCTGCTGTGATAGCATAAAGCAGTCATAGACAGTAAGTCTGCATATTCCAATAGCGTTCCAATAAAACTTTATTTATGGACACTGCAATTTGAATTTCATTTACTGTTCACATGTCACAAGGGACTCCTCTTTTCATTTTCTTCAGTTCAGTTCAGTCGCTCAGTCGTGTCCGACTCTTTGCG
>SJYT01022299.1:275696-304413 GCA_006410635.1 Cephalophus harveyi | reverse complement strand
AAAAAGATGTCCTTTTCATTATAGGGGACTGGAATGCTAAAGTAGGAAGTCAAGAAACACCTGGAGTAACAGGCAAATTTGGCCTTGGAATGCGGAATGAAGCAGGGCAAAGACTAATAGAGTTTTGCCAAGAAAATGCACTGGTCATAGCAAACACCCTCTTCCAACAACACAAGAGAAGACTCTACACGTGGACATCACCAGATGGTCAACACCGAAATCAGATTGATTATATTCTTTGCAGCCAAAGATGGAGAAGCTCTATACAGTCAACAAAAACAAGACCAGGAGCTGATTGTGGCTCAGATCATGAACTCCTTATTACCAAATTCAGACTCAAATTGAAGAAAGTAGGGAAAACCACTAGACCATTCAGGTATGACCTAAATCATTTTCTTCAACACTTAAAAAATATAAAAATCACTCTTAGTTTGCAGCCTATACAAACACAGGCAGCAGGCTGAATTCTGCCTATAGTTCACATGATTCGTTCATATTCTTGCCTTTCCTGAGGTTTGTAAGAGTTATTAAAAAGTTGGGGGCAAAAGTGTAAAACCCACTTCCTACAAACATACATGGACCTACAAATATACATAGACCACAACTCAGAGAGGTTAATCTTATACCATAGCGCTCCATCTCTGGAACACTTCTGCCTCTCTTGAGAAGTCACAGGGTCCTCTAGAGAACATAGAAGAGGCCAGTTTTGAAGTAACCTTCTTCCGGAGACTGTCTAGAACCTAAGTCAATCTTGCAAGTTATGGTCACTAAGGTCCTTTTCAAGATTTGTTCCACAAGCGGAAATCCCAATGACGCCCTCTCAGCAAACTGGCAGTAGCCTGGGCTATGGGACACAAGAGCAGAAGTCACACGACTGTCTCTTCCAGGTGTGTAGTTCTCATTTCTACACCCACATACTCCTATGAGCACCAAACCCAAAGACTAGAGTTCAGTGTTACGCTTCCAACATGGCCCTGGGCTCTAGAAGAACAAAATAATTCTAAGTCCATACTGGAGTTGGACTAGAGATGGAGAGTGAAGGGGAAGGAAGGTTGTACAATTTGCAGGCTGAAGAGGTACACGAGACAGAGAGGAGTAGGGGGCAGTAAATTGAGAGAACTAAGAAAGACAGGTGGCAAGGAGGTGAGGGGGTGTAGATGGCAAACTGGGGTCTCCCCTAGTCAAGAAGGAGCCCAGACTTACTTGATGGGAGAGGCATTGTAGGTTTCTTTGAGGAGAGAAGTGATGCAAAGAAAGCAGGGAAATGTATTTTATCCGGCAATATTGATTAGGATAGTAGAAAAAGAGGCAGAAAGTCTAGGAGAAATGTCTAATTCTGGAAAATTCCAGGGTTGAATTCAAGGAAGCCTAACCCACAGAGGTGGCCCCGAAGTCACACACAAAGCCAAGGGCAAAGACCCTTTCAAAAGAAGGGGAGGCAGGCCCAGATCCATTAGACCTTGAACTGTGGTGCTGGAGAAGACTCTCGAGAGTCCCTTGGACAGCAAGGAGATCAAACTACTCAATCCTAAAGGAAATCAGTGCTGAATATTCATTGGAAAGACTGATGTTGAAGCTGAAACTCCAATACTTTGGCCACCTGATGTGAAGAACTGAGTCATTGGAAAAGACCCTGATGCTGGGAAAGATTGAGGGCAGGAGAAGGGGATGACAGAGGATGAGATGGTTGGATGGCATCACCGACTCAATGGACATGAGTTTGAGCAAGCTCTGGGAGTTGATGACGGACGGGGAAGCCTGGAGTGCTGCAGTCCATGGGGTCGCAAAGAGCTGGACTGAGCAACTGAGCTGAGGACCCAACAGAGTCAACAGGGCCCCCAGAAGACCTGGCCGGAGTGAGTGGACAGAGACAGGATGCTGGTAGAAGGAGACTCTTTCTTGCTCTTAGGAATCATCCAGTTTGTCCACACTGACTACAGCTAGTAAATATAGTCAGCCTCCCATGCAAAACTCCAGCACTCAAGCTTCCTACAAGCTCTTTTCTTTTCTCAATTAATAGATTTTATCTTTTTGAGCAGCTTTTAGTGTGCAGCAAAACTGAGTGGAAAGTACAGAAAGTTCCCACATCTTCCCCCATTTCTGCACAGGTACACCTGACCCACTATAGACACCCCCCCACAAGTGGTTCATTCATTTCTGATCAGTGACCCTGCATGACACATCACCTATATCATCAGCCTCCTCCAAAGTCCACAGCTTACGTTAGGGTTCACTCTGGGTGTTGTACATTCTGTGGACTTTAACAGACTATAGTGACACATGTCCCCCACTTACAGTATTAGCCAGTATAATTTTATTGCCCTATAAATTCCCTGTGCTCCCGTTAACCATGTCCCCCACCCTCTTACTAACTACTGATCTTTTTACCATCCATGGTTTTGCTTTTTCCGGAATGTCATATAGTCCTTTCCTTTTTGAAAGATAAATTATTTTATTTTTAAATAACACCTGCAGTGGTACAATAATCAAAAGATGTCGTTTTTTGTTGTTGTTTTTTTACAAAATCTCTCCAACAGCCACCCTCACTCACCCTATCCCCTTCCTACCAGTTCACACATATGCAAGTGTGTGTGGTGACTTTTGAGGGGAGATGTTGAAACTGAGGTGCTAGCAAGACAATTAGGTAGAGAGATGGGTAAACATAGGCAACAATGGAAAAGGAATTCTGGTGGCAGGGCAGACTTGCAAATGTAGATTCAGAACCCCTGCCCAGCGGGGTATCTGAAAACAGATGAGCTGGGAGTAGAGAGCCTCCTAGGAAAGGTGAGGACAAAAACAGGGGTTTGGGCAGGAGGCTGCAGGGTTGTGTAACTACTACAGCATCCTGGAATGAAGCCAAGAGTCAGTACCCCGATTGAGAAGTAAGGCTTCCCCGGTGACTTGGGGGTAAAGAATTCGCCTGTCAAGGCAGCAGAGCAGGAAATGGCAACCCACTCCAATATTCTTGCCCGGGAATCCCATGGACAGAGAGCCCAGTGGGTTACAGTCCATGGGGTCGCCAAAGAGTCGGACATGGCTTTAGCGACTAAACAAGAACAAACAGGACAAACAAACAAGGAAGGACTCTGGCAAAAAGGGGTAATGGTGAGAGCAATTTCAGCTGGATCTTGGAGAGCAAAGCCGGGTATTGAGTGACTAGGGGATGCACTGTGAAGAAATGGAAGCCAGGAAGAAAACGTTTTATGACAGGTCATAGCCCTTTATCCAAAATCTTTGGAGTCAGATGTATTTCAGAATTCAGACCTTTTTGAATTTTAGAAAGGTAATACTGTTGCAGAAAGGGGGACCCCTTCCAGGGCCTGAAACTGGGCTCTTGTCTAACATTCAGAAAAGAATTGTCCAAGGAGACACGTGCTGACAAAGTAAGAGATTTTATTGGGAAGGGCACCCAGGTGGAGAGCAGTAGGGTAAGGGAACCCAGGAGAACAGCTCTGCGTGTGGCTCGCAGTCTATGGTGATGGGATTAGTTTCCGGGTGGTCTTTGGCTAATCATTCTAATTCAGAGTCTTTCCTGGTGGCACAGCCAAGATGGATGTTAGTGAGAGGGATTCTGGGAAGTGGACTGACACGCGGTGTCTCCTTTCGACCTTTCCC
This sequence comes from Cephalophus harveyi, assembly GCA_006410635.1. Lineage (NCBI taxonomy): Eukaryota > Metazoa > Chordata > Mammalia > Artiodactyla > Bovidae > Cephalophus > Cephalophus harveyi. The sequence goes on along the minus strand of SJYT01022299.1, from coordinate 300,798 downwards.
TAATTCTTCCAGTTGGTGGTGGCTCATTAGTTCCCTATTCCTTATCAGGATCTCCTGTCATAAAACAACTCATGCAAATAGTTACTATGGTGCCCTGCCAGGGTGGGCAGTTTCAATCAGTGTGCTTCCCTTAACAACTCCTATAGGCTTCATTCAGCCTCCTTGACCTTCCTTGAGTTCCAAAGGATAGATTCAAACAATTGCTAATCAGAGAAGGGAGGGGATACAAAAACAGAAAAAACAATCAAAGGTTGGTACAGCCTCCAGACACAGTCCTGGTTCCTACTCAAAAAAATATGCATAACAATGTCTTTGAATTCTTCTACAGAACTAGAGACCCCACCCAGGTGAAAGATGGCAACTACAGACTAAACACAAGATTCCTGGAACACAGCTCTGTTGCCTCGCCACCAACTTATCAAAAAGGGTCACAAACCCTACAACCCTCACCCCAAATGTTGCCTTCTGTTTCCGGGGACTAGAGATGACCATCCTGTTAGGTCTCCTGTTTGGCCCCTGTCTATTTCATCTCTGAGAGGGGCCAACAGTTTCAAACTAAATTGCTGTTATTACAAGGGTAAATGCTGGTTTCAGACCAAAAAAATACCTTGACTTAGATCTGATAGAGAAAGACTTTTGCTCTGCTAGACAGGGCTACACCCATGCACAACAGGAAAAAGTTACCAAAAAAAAAAGACCTCCACCCCAATTCCCAAAAAATATCTTGAGTATGAAGTCTCTTAGGGAAGAGTGGGACCAATGAAGATCACAAAGTTTGAGCTCCACCTTAAGAAAATCTTTTTGGTTTTCAGAGTTGTTTTGGGTTTCAGAGCAGATAAGAGCCAGGTAAGGGATTGCAAGGAGATCCAACCAATCCATTCTGAAGATCAGTCCTGGCATTTCTTTGGAAGGAATGATGCTAAAGCTGAAACTCCAGTACTTTGGCCACCTCATGCAAAGAGTTGACCCAATGGAAAAGACTCTGATGCTGGGAGGGATTGGGGGCAGGAGGAGAAGGGGACGACCGAGGATGAGATGGCTGGATGGCATCACAGACTCGATGGACGTGAGTCTGAGTGAACTCCAGAAGATGGTGATGAACAGGGAGCCCTGGCGTGATGCGATTCATGGGGTCGCAAAGAGTCGGACACAACTGAGCGACTGAACTGAACTGAACTGAAGGGATCTGAGCTGAGTTTCCTTTCAGCTTTTGGGTCGAGCATCACAGACTTATTTAATACCTGAAATAAAGTCTTTTACGGTCACGAAGAGTGAAGGTCCCTCAAGAGGTTTCACGCATGCGTTCTTTTTAACTGGATCCTAAGTGGCTTGCAGACAGCATTCAAGTCTGATTGTCTTTGGGTCCTCAGCACAAGGCAGAACACTTGACCCTTGGTACATCCCCAACAACTTTGGGGGCACTGAATTTTCACGACTTCTAATAAGCCCTCTGCACAGGACTTATCACTGTCCCAGCTTGGCTCTTTCCGTGGCGCAGCTTCCAGCCTCTGCCTGCCCAAGCTCCAGAATTACTCCTCTATTGATATGCAGCTGACACATCCTATTTCTCTTCTTAAATCCAAACTCAATAGCCATCTGTTTGTTCTGGTATTCTAGCACTAATTGCCATTCCCGATTCTGTTTGATATGTTTGACCTGGTATTTTAGAACTAACTCTTAATTGTGTTTTTATTTAATATGGATAGCACATATAAAGCAAGGGCATAAGAAGTGCTATATAAATGCAAATTTTATTGTATTTCACTCCAGACCTCAGAGACTTGCCAAACTTGGTTCTGCTCTGAAGAAATTTTCCCCTGAGGGCTTAGAGAAATCTCCCTCTCTCTGAAACAGCTTCTTCAAAGGTGGGCAAAAAGAAACCAATACCCATCCTATATCAGCCAACATCCCAGTGACTGGTCCATCAACACCAAGGACTTCAAATCATACCGAGTTCTGTGTAAAATTAACACAACTCACAGTAGGTCATGACATTTTTTTGCCTTGATTTTGTGAATTGGTTGAGCATTTTGCATTAAGAAGTGTCATCCTAGCTGGGTCACTATGACATTATGTGAAGTTCAAGTTTGCAATGTGAAGAGGACTGTTTTCATTTTCTGCTTTTCAAAGAACAGATTCACCATTACAAAAAAATGTACCTTTAACCAGTAGATAATCAGTACAACTTCCAAAGCGCCACTGAAATTTTTCAAGATAAGCTATTCCACTTCCAGGAAGTGTCTGAAGTTATTATTTTAATGCAATTTCAGACTTTGTGAGAATGGAGTAAGACATCAGTTGACAGCCAAGGAGTAATTCTTTTGACTTGTTAATCACCCCATTGAGGGGCCACTGACTCACCACACTTGGTCCCTATGCTCCAGGCAGCCAAGCTGGCCCCCATGTCACATAGAGTTTAGTGCTCCCACTGGCCAGGGTCTTAATTTTGAACTTCTCACCCTGACCCATTCCTCAGGCCACATTCCAAGCAGCTCTCATGTCTTCTGGCTTTTTACATCATTGCATATTCTTCCATTTCTGGTTTGTCCCCTCTCTTTAGACTTGGCCCTCAGATTATCTTCCAAGCTATGACCCTGACTTTCTCTAAGCCTGTGTATGATTGGATGAATGAATGGATTTTATCTTCTATTCTCTCTTAGTCATTGATTCCATCCCATTGTGTTTCTGAAACCATCCAAATGGGTTATACATGTCTGCAATGTGAATAGCATATTTAGTTTTCATTGCTGGGGACAGAAAATGCTTGCCATTTCAGGAATCTTTCTATCTTTACTGGTTTATTTAATAACATTCTTTGTAGCCCAAAGCTGGTCATGGAAAATTACCAACATTCTCCATTTGTGGTGCATGGCCAAGCCAATGAAAAGCTACCAACATTATTATGAAGTCTCTGCTAATATCTAATATTCCATGTGTTATCTCATTTGTGTCACTGTGAGGTTGACTATGCCTCTGCGGTTGTTGTTCAGTAGCTAAGTCACGTCCCACTCGTTGCAACCCCATGGACTACAGCACGCTAGGCTCCCCTGTCCTTCACTATCTCCAGGAGTCTGCTCACATTCATGTCCATTAAGTCCATGATGCTATCTAATCATCTCATCCTCTGTCACCCCCTTCTTCTTTTGCCTTCAGTCTTTCCCAGCATCATGGTCTTTTCCAGTGAGTCAGCTCTTTGCATCGGGTGGACAAAGTATTGGCACTTCAGCTTCAGTATCAGTCCTTCCAATGAATATTCAGGGTTGATTTCCTTCATGATTGACTGGTTTGATCTCTTTGCAGCCCGAGGGTCTCTCAAGAGGCTTCTCCAGCACCGCAATTTGAAAGCATCAATTCTTTGGCACTCAGCCTTCTTTATGGTCCAAGTCTCACATTTGTATACGCCTCTACTATTGTTGGTCATTAGAGAACCACATGTACAACTACCACAACTACAGTTGTTAAAGACTATAGGAATTGCACAAAAACTGAAAAGTCCATTTTTGTTCAGGTGGCAGTAGCAGTAATGACAAGTATGACCAAGAAAGGGTGGTGGGGAGGTGGTGGTTTCTACCTGGAAGGAGAAACCAAGTAAAGGGTCAAGAACCAAGTAATTGAGGTGAAAACCTGAGCCAGGTTCTACTACTGTGAGACACCAAGGCCTACTAAGGGTTCTAGAAGCTAAAGAGCCACTCCCAGAAGTAACCAGTGATAGACTGGTGAGCCTCAGCATCCAGGAAATCTGAAGACCATGGAGAAGTGCACAGAGGAAGGTCAAGGTCAGGAAACCAAGAAGTCGTGAGAACAACATTGAGAGAGATGGTTGTGAAGGGCTTTGGTTAAGAGTCAGACAGACACTTATATGTGGAATGTAAAAAATACAACAAACTAGTGAACAAAGAAGAAGCCAGCTCACAGATATACAGAACTAGTGGTTACCAGTGGAGAGAGGGAAGGGGGAGGGACGAGTTAGGGGTAGGGACTTAAGAGGTATAAATTCCTATGTATAAAATAAATAAGCTACAAGGATATACAGTACAGTCAGAGAATATTTTATAATAACTATAGAGCATAACTGTTTAAAAATTTGTGAATCATATTGTATACCAATAACTTACACACTATTATATATCAACAATACTTCAATTTCAATAAAAGACCAAAAAAGTAAAAATAAAATCACTTAGAGCCTAAGTTCAAGTCCAGATACTTAATGAGTGATGAGTACTATGCTGCTATCTCTCTGAGCCTCAGTTTTCTCAACTGAAAGAAAAGGAATAAGAATAGTAGCCTGTATCCCCATGAGGCTGGAAGGATGAAATGAGATGATGTATGGAGGGTACTTAGGTAAATCCCTGGCACCTAGAAACCATGGAATAAATGGTGATCACTATGACACCAGTCACCCAGGGGGTGAGGTCATAACAAGACCCTAAAATAATCGTCATCTGCCTTCTTTTTGTGTTTTATGATAGAGTAGGAATGGGGACCTAAACCTGATTGCCCCTGAACCTGAAAGAAGAAGCAGGAACCTAACTGTCCCTGGTTGAATGAGCATCTTGTGGCCACTGGGGAATCCTGACACCAGCCTGAAGCTGGGTGGGAGCTGAACGATTCAGTATTCAAGAGAGGCTGTCTGGAGGAAAAGCAGGCAGCTCGTTCCTTCAGCTAAACAGTGTCTATTTTACACTGATTCTAGCCTAGACCACCAGCAATCCAAGTAAGGTGTCTCATGTCCTCAAAAATCCACTTTTTCTGGACCATGCTTTAGAATCACACCCTTGACTGGCTTGGTGGGATGCTTATCAGCAGCTCCATAAATCTGGCTATTGAATTTACAATGCTGAGGACTTTTTCCCTTGTACCACCTATTGCCCCTTTCTCAGGACATAATCAAAGCCACAAAGCCAGGACTTCTCCAGAGCAACTGGTGTGCTTTCATCTCATGTAAAGTGTGATTTTTAAACATAAGGCCAGTGTTCCTCTTTGCTTTGACCTTTAGAAAACTCACAACTGAATTTATACCCTGTTGAGCAAATATGCAGGCCCTCGGGTTATACAGTTCACCCTAAATATTTTCTGTAGCTTAATTTTAAGATTCTGATTCTAGACCAGTGTCAGAAAATGACAGCCCATGGGCACATCCAGCCTGCTGCCTGTTTATGGGTCCAGGGAACACTATAGATGATTTGACTATTTTCTACGGCTGCTTAGGCAAAGAGCAGAGTTGATACTCGTACCAGAAACTGTGTGGACCCAAAAGCCCCCAAGCTTGCTCTAGACTTATTTCTTTCCAGTCTTGATTTTTACCCAATTTTGTTTGTTTTGGAAGTTGCCTCAAATCCATTTTAAAAGAAAGCAGACTCTAAACAGTCTAACATGGGGACTTCCCTGGTGGTCCCTGGCTGACTCCATGCTCCCAATGCAGAGGGCCTGAGTTCGATCCCTGGTGAGGGAACTAGATCCCACGTGCTGCAACTAGTAAGAGTTCTTATGCCGCAGCAAAGATAAAAAAAATTCCACATGCCACAACTAAGACCCACCGCAGTGAAACAAATAAATAAAATAAGTATTTTTAAAATTAAAAATCTAACTTTAAAAAGTGGCAAACAGGGCCACTGGATTCAGTATAGTTCTCAACACACACACACACACACACAAGACTACAGGAAATTGGAACAACCCTCCCTGGTGTTTGCACAGATATTCTACCCTGATGCACAGAGCTATTGTCAGAGCAAAAGGAATCATCACATTTCCCCAGACTGGATTTCAGTCCTGGGTCTTGAGGATTCCTCTCGCCTAGAACTCATTAACATTGTTTTTCTCCCTAAGAGCTTTGCTAAGTTCCTCCCAATAATCCGTTTTCAGAAGGTCCCACTAGAAGCTAAAAGAACTACTGGGCAAGGAGAAGGGCATGCATGGAGCTGGAGAAGCCTGGGAGAGTAGGAGGCAGCCTGTGAGCCTTCCCACTCAGCACCAAGCTTGACATGGAAATTGGATCATGGTGATGACAATTATGAAAAATAAAAACCTGATTTTTTTTTCATAATTAAACCCACATGCAGATAATAATTGCTGTTATGGGTTTAATGCCCAGACTTGTTTTTCTTCCAAAAAAGTGGAAAAAAAAATCAGTCAGGCTTTAAGTTAGTAATGCTCTTAAATCTGACTTAATAAGGAACAAGACATCTGATTTTCAAGGTACTTGGTGTTTGGTTCTCGCTAGTTGAAAGTGGTTTTATTTTTCTCTCCATACAGGATATATCTAGGGAGAGCCTTTCATCAAAACAACCAATTTCAGGGTGTGTGTTTATTTTATACAAGATGTACACGTTTTCCAAGATCAAGTTTAATTAACAAAGCAGTGTACAGTCTTATCTAGCAAAATCCTGAAAATGGAAGTTGGCCATTAAAACCAGTGTATCATTAAAATTGCGAGATGATCTTGGTCTCTCTCACAGCCCAATATCAATGCAAAAAGACTGCATTTAGGAAGAAAATTTATGGCTCGGGTTAAAATAAACAATAGGCCCCTGAGAAATTTACTGAGAAAGTAACTTTAGGGACTTTTTCCCTGAAACCCGTTCAAGCCTTAAGCAACTGCAATTACACTTTTCATCTTACAGTAAATACTGTCTTTATCATTAAGAAAAAAAAAAAATCCCTTGTGCTTAGTCTCTTAAAAAGGACTTTTCCTCCTCTACTCACCTAAATAGAAAAACAGTGTTTTACATTTTCTGGTGAAGTCATAAGGAAAGTCATGAAGGTCTCCATCCCATGAAAGAAAAATCATATGGGCATCAAACTGAAAACTGTATCTTGGCAGAATCGGAAAGATACACGGCTTCCTTTGGTTTCTTCAGAACGTAAGAGAATTTGAATCACTCACATTCTTGGCCTTTTTTTTCCACCCACACAGGGAAACCAGGAGGAATGCACGAATCAAAGAGCCTCATTCCTCTTGGCCACAAAGTACTTACACTTGGCAAATGGCAAAGATTTGGGTCATCATTTTTTAAATGATTGCCAAGCAGTGAGGAACTCAGGCTGAGCGCAAATAACAGCCTCCACCATCCCTTCTAGCCTTGTGCCTGTAGCGTTGACCACAGAGCCTGTCTGCAGGTGAAAAATCCAAATTTCGGTGTGCTGAGGGGAGGCATTCATTACTCAGCAGCACCCACTTTGACTTCATAAGCAGGACAAAAGTCCTTTGCTGGGGTAAGACTTTTTGATGTCCCTTTAAATGGTTTCTGCATCTAGTCCAATAGAATGGGTGTGGAAGTGTATTTATTGCAACCACAAGGATGTGCAAATTTATTTATAGTATAAACGGTCCTTTCCACAAGTCCTAGCTGTCAACAGCTCCCTGTTTTCCTGGAGTACCCCAGGAGCCAAGAATGCTTTGTTTCTGAAGCTTGGTACCTGGAGAGCTAAAATAACAATCTTGTTAATGAGAAGACAATGAGACTAACTGCTGTTTTGCAGTGTTTCCATGGGCCATACCTTTTAATTGCCGAGTGCTGGCAACTTAACAGACTGTAATGAGTACATTGTCCCTCTTTTTTTTTTTTTTGCAAGCAGCCCCTTAAGCATGATCGAAACAGGAGTTTGTTTTGTGTACAGAGCGGAGAAGACTCTTATTAAAAGCTGACGGAAGCGTTTGGAATGAGGAGTTTATTTTGACTGGTGAGGTATGTCTTGATAGTTTGCATTCAGATGTGAGAGAAAAAAAAAGAGATAAAGTGGATTAGCCTCAATCATCTGGGAGATGACATTTCTTGCCGTGTTTGAAGTATTTTATGAATTAGAGAATGGGACTGATTTCGAAGCCTAAATTAATTTAATCTGTTTGCTTTTGTTTGATGCCGCAGCTGCATCGACACACCCTCCTTCTTTGAAAAATCTTCAGCTTCGAGGGTCTGGGTGTAGAAGAGCGAGTGCAGCCGAGTGAGTGGGGAGGGTGGGGGCTGCCTTGGGTGGGGAAAGGAGTCAGTTTTCAATGTCCCCCGGTGGACCTCTGGCATTCTCCGATGAGGTTTTGTCTCCAACTTCAAGCTAGACTCTCTCACACTTGCCCATCATGCTTTTTATTAAAGGAGAACTTGCCAGCAGAAGTCAAGAGGAGGGAAAGAAAGGAAATTATTATCCCAACTCCTTTCCCTCTAGCACGTTTTCATTGGGGTGGGGGGTGGGAACACTTCAGGGTGAAGATGAAAGAGGCAGAAAGGTTCCCATCGGTCATGGCCCATTAACGGTGACTGACACCCAGTTTGCTGCACATTCAGTGCGTCCATAAAACCCCAGTTGTGTTTAGAATCAGAATTCCTTTGGTGCTTTAGATGGGCCAGTATGCTCAAATTCCTGATAATGGTGCATGTATGTCCCCAAATCTTCCTAATTCCACCTCAGAAGGTGAGGACTGTACGTTTCCCCCTAGGACATGGAGGAAGTATCCTTACAATGAATAACACTGTCTGAATGTTCACAGTCCATGTTCCCAAAACTCTCAGTTACTCAAAAGGAGATTGAGTTAACCTGGTTCATCTCAGTATCACTCCATCACCAAATCAGTTTGGCTTTTCACAACCTGATACACTGATGAGAGATGATTTTGAGCCTGGGGGGTGGGAGGAATGAAATCTGCCTATCATGATTCTTGATTCAGGATTTCAGATATAACTCACCTCCCCACCCCGACTTGGTCTGAAAGTAGATAAGCTGCTATTAGAGAAAAGAAAGCACGTGTAGAAATCAGAAGGGGCAAGCCAGTAGTGTCCAGGGACAGTCACATCCCCCTGGGCAGTTTCTTGGGGGGAAGTTGCTAAAAGTCTACAGGGCATTTATGGATTGACTTCTAGGAGGACTTCCAAAGTTGTAAGGTAGAGAAAAGGAAACCTGAGGAGTTTTCTGATGAACCTCACTTACCAGGGCATTTGCCTTGTAACACAAGTCACCCTATGTGTAGAGTGTTTTGGATTCAGGTTTGAAAAGCTGTTCCTGCCACTTGGGGTTAGCATCACAGCCCCCTGACTGTTTGCACAGGCACCTTGAGCTTAGAAAGTTTAAAAGCAATGATAAATCTCCTTAAGCCTTTGAGATGGCAAAACAATCCCAAATCTGCAGCGAAGGCCCTGAGGGTTAATGATCTTCCTCCAGCAATAGGGACAGCTCCCGAGGGAGCCCCGCAGGCATTCCAGGCTATTCTCCAGGCTCCTGCTCCAATTCTCATTTAAATCAATCTCTCTAAGCCTCTGTTTCCTCTTCGGTAAAATGGGAATGAGAATTCCTACAGGACAGGTGCCAAAAAGACTCCGCCAGAGAATTATGTAAAGCATTTCAACCCCAGCTTTGCAGTGTCAGTGCTACGCTGTAATTATGGTTACTGTTACTATTACACTCATCAGACTGCATCTCCTTCCCTCCGGGAATTCATTTTGAGGTTCTATCTTCTGATCTTTTCTGTAAGACAGCTATTTGCAAGCAAATGAAGGCTAGTCTTAGCCAATATTAAAATGAGAAGTGATTCTTCTAGGGGTACATATCCTGCCATCACTGGATATTTATAATGATACCATATTAGAAAACAAAACACTCCTAATTAATACTCATCCAAGATTGCAGCTTTAGCCAAAATATACTTCTGTATTCTCTTTGTGAATGTTTGTGTGTTAAGGATCTCAAGTTATTTAATTTTTTTTTCTTTTGGCTGCTTGGGGTCTTAGCTGCAGGCACAGAGGATCTTCACTGAATCATTGGGATCTTTCAATGTGGCGCACAGACTCTCTAGTTGCGGCTCACGGGCTCAGTGGTTACAGCACGCAGCCTTAGTTGCTCCTCAACATGTGGGATCTCAGTTCTCCGACCATGGATGGAACCGGTGTCCCCTGCATGGCAAGGCAGATTCTTAACCACCAGACCACCAGGCAAGTCCCAAGTCATCTAATTTTTTGAGCACCTGCTGCTGCTGCTGCTAAGTCACTTCAGTCGTGTCCGACTCTGTACGACCCCATAGATGGCAGCCCACCAGGCTCCCCCCTCCCGGGGATTCTCCAACCTACTCGATGTTAAATGTCATACCAAATACTGAAGAGGCCCATAGACAAATGTCAGAAAAAACTATCTTCATTCAATCCATTTATGAACCCACTGTCAATATAGCCCCTATACTAGTCTGTCACCTGCAAGGGACAGATTCCCAAATGAGGCTGGCTGAAGAATAATTTATTCGCTTGTGCACCCCATGGAGTCACAGAGGGGTTTGCTGAAGGAGAAAAGATGCTACCTAGAAAATAGAGATATGTCAGTGCTGGCTGTTACAATCCACCACACCTCCTGACTGATAACAGTATTATCCTCATTCATACAAACCACACCCAGAGTTCATACAAATATCACACAAACAAGAACGTCCTTTTTACACTGAAAAAATGATGATCCTTGAATCTTCCAGGAATTAAGTCAAAGCAGATTTAAAAAGCAGATCCATTGTTACCAAGGGATCTTCCATAGGGAACTGTGTTTCAGTGCCATCACTCAGCCTAATTCTAGAAACCTGATGCATTTGGTACCTAGAACAGAAGGAGAGGTGAGGAGCAGAAATGCGCTCTTCTACTCCACCTCCCATGCTGGGCAAGCCAGGCATGCTGCCCTGCCTGGTAAGCATGGCACCAGAAATGAGGTGTGCTTTTCCTGTCGACTAGCCCTCTAAACAGTAAGAGCTCTTGCGGAGCAGCAGGAGCGTCCACCCTGCTCACAATTTACTGCGACGTTTCGCGGGGTGGGGGCATAGAAGTGAATAGAACAAAGTCCTTTTCTCAGGGACCTTTCCTTCCCGTGGACTAAACAGGTAAACATACATCAGATGTAAGAGGTGCTAAGAAGAAAGACAAGAATAAAATGCTCCAGGCTTCTCCTTCTCTGGGGATCCTGGAAACTCCATCAGGGAGCAGTCCTGGTGGCAGAGGACAAATGGGGTCCAGAGTCAAGACCCACCCCCTGACTCCAGCCCTTTTGAAGAGCAGCATTGGCTGGGGTGGAGGAGAGGGGTTGCAGTAAGAACTCAGGTTTAAGGCAAGTAAGATGAGAAGCTGTTGCAGAGTCCTGAACAGAGAATTGGTAGTATTAGAACTCTGAACAGGACCTGCCACCTGAAAATATGCCACTTTGAAATAAGAATTATTTTGAATTGTAGGCATTTGCACTCCTGGAATCGCTTATCTGCCTAAAAGCATTGCTTTCTCCAAGAACTCAATTGCCATTAATCCTTTTCCAGAGGGCAGCTCTAGTCTCTTCTAGAGACACAGCACCTCACCCAAGCAAAGAGTGTCACTGAACCACCGTGTCGCCCATCTCTTCTCCAGTGAGTCCATTTATCTTTCAAAAGAGCAATTGTTCTCCCAGAAGTGCCCCTTTGTCCCTCCCCATCCTCTAAGATGATGGTACAGAAACCCTAAAATCCAACCACCTCCTTGAGTCACCTCCTTGAGTTGCCTTGTGAACGCCCCTGCCCACATAGGTAATTAAATCTGTTTTCTTTTCTTGCTAACTAGCCTTTTGTCTATTTAATTTGCAGGCCCTCAAAGAAAACAATGAACAGGACTGAGAAGAAGGTTTTTCTCCTTGACACTGTCTTCTCTTTAGACACCTTCTGTTCCACCACAGACCCATTCATATTTAGACTCAGTACATGAAAACAGGTTTACTTCCAGAATTTGTGAAATGATATAATGATTTGTAAAATGATATAAATTCTCACTCAAAAACAACAAATATATAAGGATATGTGTTTTTAATGTCTAAAGTTTATTAAGAGGGACTTCCCGACGCTGTACTTCCAAGGCAAGGGGCCCAGGTTCTATCTCTGTTCAGGTAACTAGATCCCACATGCCTCCAACTATGAGTTCTCATATTGCATCTAAAAGATTCTGCATGCCACAACAAAGATCGACGATCCTGTGTGCTGCAAGTAAGACCCAGGGCAGCCAAATAAATAAATAAATAATAAATGTTTTTAAAAAACAAGAAGGATCTTAAAAAAAAAAAGTTTATTAAGAAGCCCTGGTACTAACAGTCTCTCTCATATCCTTCTCAACTAATCTTATAGATGGAGACAATTTTTCAAGGGGCCTGCCTGGGTTCTAACCTCAGAACTGTGGAATTTCATCCTCTCCATCTGCTCCTCTTTCCACAAAGATAAAGAAGACAGGCCCTTGCTGGTTATAGACTTCAGGGGAAGGAGGGCAAAGGGAGCGCCCAGAGATAAATGACCCAAGGTCAACGGGCCAGTGGAGTGGTCTAGGATGGACTTTTTTCCTCTGAATGAATAGCCACCAGGCAGAGTGTTCTCTTTTCTTGCATTAACACATCATCACTGTCATTGTCCATGCCAGGAACAACCCTTATAATAATGCCGACACTTTCTTCACTGAAACACTTTTCCTGGGATGGACTGCATTGTCTTGTTTGGGAAACTAGGTGAGGGGAAACTCAGGGAAGTTAAATACGTGACTGAGATGCTCAGAAGGTCCGCGGCTGACACAGAAAGGGATCACAGATACAGTTCAGTGAGCCTGGTCCCATCAATGGCCGACATTTCGTCTCCGTCTAAGTACCGTCCTTAGTATCTGTGTAACTCTGTTAGGAAAAAACAGCACACGCTCTTGGTCACAGTCTTCACACTCTTTATTACCTACCAGGCCCTTTACTGTCTTAATTATATGTGACTTGCCTAGATTTAGACGTCAGTGGCCAGTATCTAGGATCTGGTCTCCTAACGTCCCAAAGAACCCAGAGAAGCAACACAAATACTAGGAGAGCAAAGATTCCCCGGAAAAGGCCTTCCCAAGCAACTCAGAAATGGATCAGCATTCTGGGGACAAGAAATAGGATCTTTTTCCACTGCCACCCTTTGCCTATAAAAGCTTTATTTCTTGTTACTTTAATTAAGTTTCTGACATCACCTCAGGAAAAAGTCTGTGTTCATGCAGGCTTGCAGAAAATAGCCCAGAACCCTACAACAACAGCAGGAAACCAACACTCAGTCACCTACCCCAGCCCCCCACCTACTCCCCAGCAGTTACAATGTCACTGCTATTAAAAGTAACAGTCAGAGAATCAAAGCCTCACCTGGGCCTGTCTTATCTTTCTATTGCTCCAATCTTCCCCTTTCCACTGTCCCTCCAGCCCGTACAAGGATCCATCTCTAGCGTTTCCAAAGGTAGCACTGCTGCAGAAACACCCTTCCGTGGTGCCTTCTGCCGCTGTGGCCCAGCCTCAGGGATCATGACCCCGTGGGGTCCTGAGCTGCACAGAGTGGCTGCTGAGGCTGGAACCCTTCACATCCTGTCCCAGACATTGCAGAGACGGGGCTACTCCTGGGAGAACACACACGTGAAAGAAGCAAAGTGTATTTCAAGACACAACAGTTATCGTGGGGAAATCATGCCTTCTTGTGTGGTTCTAACATCGGTAAGTTCTGTTTCTAGCTTTCACTTATAAAAAAAAGCAACACTGGTCCACAGATCTTACCATGTTTTTCACTCACACAAGACAATTTAGATTTTAATTTTCACGAGAATGTCTTCAAGGGGGCTGGAGTGATTCAGCTCTTGAATCTGATCTGTAATATTGTCTCTTGTTCGTAAAGAACTTTCCGGCTTAGGAAGTGCTTCCCATAGTGCATGTGTTCACCAGGCCCTCGAGGCAGGCCAGGAAGCTGGAGAGGCCTTGGTTTCACCACAGCTCCTAGCTGCTGGGAAACAGTCCACACCCACCAGGGCATGCTGCTGTGACTGAGGGTGCATCTCTCTTAAAATGAGCCACATTGCACTCTAGTGAAATTGCACAAATGCATAGTGACCTTTCAGACTTTGCACACTTTATTCAACAAATATTTATAAAGTTCCTACACTGTGCCACCCTCTAACTAGGCACTGTGGACACTGTGGAGATCAACAAAAGGTATGGTCCCCCTAAATTCTTACGGACAAGATACATATTAACCCATAACCACACAAAGTAAACATAAAGAAACAGGATGCCAACTTAGTCAAGGCGAGCTTCCTGGAGGAAGTGATCCCTGCACTGAGATGTGGAGGACTGGGGGCATTGGGAGAGGAGAGAAAGGAATAAAACTTCAAGGAGAGCGTGGATGGTAAAGGGCCTCCGAGAAGGCTACCTGGGGGAGCACAGGACACAAGGAGCATGTGGCAGGGGAGGATGAGGCTGGAGAGGGAAGGAGTCCAAGTGCAGGGATTTGTAGGGATTGCTTCCGGACCTGCATCCTTAGCACTAGGGTGTCAGGAAGCCACTGAAGGGGAGGATCAGGATGAGATGGATTCTGTCAAGTATCACACTGTGGGATTATGAGAGGGAAGGAATCGGAATGGGGGAAGGTAAACTAGTTATGATGCTATTGAAGCAATTCATGTAAGAGATAATGAGAGCCAAAGGGACTTCCCTGGGGGTCCAGTGGTTCCATCCCCGGTCAGGGACCTAAGACTCTGCAAGCGGTGTGGCCGAAAAACAAAGAAAGAATGAAAGCCAAGATGAGTGGTAAGACAAGAGAGGGAGAGAAATGGGAGGATTCCAGAAACAGAAGGCAAAAAACAAAAGAAGTGAAAGATGAATTGGGTATGAAATGAAGAAGAGAAAGATATCAAGGTGTCCTTTTTAAAGCAATATTGTGTACTTTGATGACATTCACTTAAACTATTTGAATGTGTGTAAAACCATGACTAATGTCCCCCGAAGCAAGTACCATCAGACTTTCTCTTCGTACCATAGCAGAGTTCTCAGACTCGGAATCTGTGAAGAACACCAACAGGTTCTGACAGTATACAGAACATCTGTTACCCTCCAGTGTCTTGTTTATCAGACTTGATTGGTTCTTTAATGTGCTGAGTGTTTAAGTAACTGGCCCAAGGTGATGACAGAGCCACGATTTACTGCTGAAGACAGAAATAGGTAGGAATTGAGACATCATGGCTTAGAAAATTAAGTCACTGCTATTTCCAGAATCTAAGAGTTAATAATACCATATCAATTTACAGAGAAGTAAAACAACATTCAAGGGCTTCCCTGGTGGCTCAGAGGTTAAAGCGTCTGCCTCCAGTGCGGGAGACCCGGGTTTGATCCCTGGGTCGGGAAGATCCCCTGGAGGAGGAAATGGCAATCCACTCCAGTATTCTTGCTTGGAGAATCCCATGGACGGAGAAGCCTAGTAGGTTACAGTCCACGGGGTCGCAAAGAGTCGGACACGACTGAGCGACTTCACCTTCACCTTCACCTTCAAAACAACATTCAAACAAAAATTCATTCGCATGCCAATGAATCACTGTTGAAGGAGAAAGAAGGTACATTCATCAGTTCACTAGAAACATTTTTATACCTTAAAGCAGGGGTCCCCAGCCTCTGGGACCTAATGCCTAATGATCTGACGTGGAGTTGATGTTATAATAACAGAAATAAATTGCATAATTAATATAATGTGCTTGTAACATCCTGAAACCATCCACTCCCCACTCCAGTCCATGGAAAAACTGTCTTCCACACCAGTCCCTCATGCCAAAGAAAGGTTGGGAACCAGTGTCTTAAGGTATTTAAAGTTACTTCAAGGTATTTAAAACTGAATCCAGAAATCAACCCAAGTGCATGCTGAGGATTAAAGATTTCCCCAAGTTCAAATCAACACCATGAAGTTAGTTTTTATTTCATTCAACAAATATTTATTAAGTGAACTACCTTGTTGTGGTTCAGTTGCAAAGTTGTGTCCAACTCTTTGCAACACCAGGGACTGCAGCATGCCAGGCTCCCCTGGCCCTCACCGTCTCCCAGGGTTTGCTCAAACTCTTGTCCATTGAGTCGGGGATGCTATCTAACCATCTCATCCTCTACACTGGAAAAGTTATTTAACATTTGGATCTCAGTTTCTACATTAGTAAAAAGTGGACACTAATCGGACCTGCTTTCTAGAATTGCTGTAAGGATCAAGTGAGTTAATTGACACAACGGTCTCAGATTAGCTGGTGCCTGGCTGCCTCGTCAACGCTATCTTGAGCCACACTCCCCCAACTAACAAATATTGAATAAAACCTTCTTTTCCTCTTCTCAAAGCTTCTCTGATGCATTTTCCTTCATGAAAACACTCTGCCTCTGGCTGGCTTATATTCATCCTTCACATGTTGAAAGGGCAGAAACAGTAGAAAAAGATATGGGGACCAAAGCTACCTCCCCACCACACACAATATATATGTTTGTGTGTGCAAATGAACACATACACGCACTTGCATATTTGTATGTAAGTCAACAGTCCAGTGCTATTGGATTGGAGGCAGGATCTATATTGGAAGTCAACACTCTAACAGGAACTTGAGACCCTCACACAGGAAGTAACCACACCACTGTCCTCTGAGTTGACCTGACCTGTGTAAGCATATTTCACTCTGTTGTGGCCCGTGATGTTTGGGGGTTTTCTTTAATGCTACTGTGAATGTATTAGGGAGTTCCAAGTAAGTGTACTATGGATTAAAAAGCATGAAAAATCAGTCCTGAAAAGAAAGTTGTAATGATTGGAAGAAAGACAGGACCAACCAATGACCAAATGCTTGCCTCTAGAATGACCAGCAGATGCTCTTTGACTGGGAGGCTGGGTCTGTGGAGGACGGAAGAGACAGCTTCCTTATGCAACAAGACAGAACATTTTAATGACAATATAGGACACTAAGAACTGGATTTTTGGTGTCTAAAACATTTAGACTGCCCTAGAATTTAGAACCCCTGAGCTAGAATCCTTTCCCTACCACTGTGCTGTGCTGTGCTGTGCTTAGTCGCTCAGTCGTGTCCAACTCTGAGACTCCATGGACTATAGCCCGCCAGGCTCCTCTGTCCATGGAATTCTCCAGGCAAGAATACTGGAGTGGGTTGCCATGCCCTTCTCCAGGGGATTTTCCCAAACCAGGTTTCCCACATTGCATGTGGATTCTTTACCATCTGAGCCACCAGGGAAGCCCAACCCTACTGCTAAGTAGCAATTAATCTCTCCAAGTCTCAGTTATTCTTTTTTGCCAAATGGGAATAATAATATCTACTTGCTAGGTTTTTGTAGCTATTTTAACCTATCTGGCTGTGTCGGGTCTTAGTTGAGGCACGTGAGATCTTTGTTGTTGTGCATGGTCTCTCTAGTTGTGGCACGAAGGCTCAAGAGCACGTGGGCTTCAGTAGTTGTGGCTCACGGGCTTAGTTGCTCCAAGGCATGTGGGATCCTAGTTCTCTGAATAGGGATCGAACCTATGCCTCCTGCATTGCAAGGCAGACTTTTAACCACTGGACCACCAAGGAAGTCCCCTGTAAAGTTTTAATGAGAAAATAATTTGTTCCTGGCTTCTAGTAATAATTCAACAAAAGCTGGCTCCAGTGCCCACTTCCTACCTTACTCCTCTCAAGACTGGTCAATCAGTATTAAGAAATTATGATCACAAAATATATTTTATTTCTCTTGAAACTATGTATAAGAATCATTGAGTGCAAAGAATAACTAAAATACCAAATAAAATTAAACCGTAAAGGATGTGTTTGGGAAAAAGATGGAGTTTGTTCCAGAACAATCATTTTAAACAAAAACAAATTAAGAGGCAGGAATGGCATCCATAAGATCAATAAAAATGTTTAGGCAGTCAGCACTGTGGCTCATTCACATGGGTGACTAACTGGGCTGCAGAGTTAAATTTAGATAAAGAAACAGATTCTTCCCTTAGAGAAAATTTGAACATGAAGGTTGCACCACACACGTTTGAGTGAGTGATAGAAATGGAAAAGATCTATGCCTCTTTTGTCCTTATCTTTTAAGGACAGCTGAACAAATGGTACATTCCTCAGGAATAGAGTAAGTGGCAATGAACCATGTGTTTTCCAATATGACCTGGAAAATAAGTGTCAGGGTCTGCAGTGGTTCTCACCAAACCCCAGGATCACCTACAACACTGATATATCGAAATCACAACCGATGACAAGAAAGGACTGGTTCCTTTGACATCAGGGGCTTTGTTCATGCAGAATTCATTCCTGGGGTCAAACAATCCATCAAGCTTATGGAGAAATTCCAAAGTCTGAGATTCTCAGCATTGCAGAAAGAGGGGATTCTAGTTCAAGGCTTCAACTCAGACTAAGCCTCTGTAAAATAGTTTTGATATTTAAAAAAAGAAAAGAAAAAAATCTGATAAGACACCTTCCTTGACCCAACTTTAGTCAGGCTTCTCTGAACTTTCTTCTCAGCTTGTAATATTCTTTAGAATATTACAACACTCTTTATGTTGATCAGTTTTAGAAAAATTCCTGCTAAATTGGTTTAGCAAGGATCCTCACCCTCAATATCTGATCACCCTCCATACTGGATCAAATTTCTCATCTTCTATGCTTGGCTGGTGTCACATCACCCTGGCCTGCCTTCAGCAAGAATCTTAAGTTCATTTAGCCAGAATTCCCCTTTACCTGGATGTAACTTTAGTAATTTTTCATCCACTGACGCCACTCCTTGGCTACAAATCCCAACTCATCCATTCAGAATGGAGCCCGATTCTGCACTGAGGTCTCTCTACCCCATTACAATTGTTCCTGAATAAAATCTACTTTCAGGCCTCTAATTTCTATCTGGCTCTGGTTTTCTTTAACACTTTCTAGCCAGATCAGTCATCTTTTCCCCAGTGTTGGCTCCAGTCACTTCCAACTGTTCCTCAAAATCAAATACACTCTCAGAAGATGAAGATTTCCCACCAGGAAAGCTATATGAAAGTCTTTCTATGTTGTAGGCTTAGGAAAAAAAGCCAAGGGACTTCCCTGTTGGTCCAGTGGCTAAGAATCTACCTTGCAATGTAAGGGACATGGGTTCGATCCCTGGTCAGGGAACTAAGATTCAACATGTCGAGGAGCAACTAAGCCCAGAAGCCACAACTAGAGAGTCTGTGCGCCGCAACAAAAGACCCCACATGACGCGACAAAGATCCCGTGTGCAGCAACTAAGACCTGATGCAGCCAAACAAGTAAACAGATAACAAAATTAAATAATGTTAAAGAAAAAAAAAGAGAGAGAAAAAGCAAAAATAAAAAGAAGTCTTCACATTGTTTGAACAAATGGCCCCAGGTGACTTCTTTAAAGGTGACAGACAACAACTCTTTACCTGTTTGTGCTTTGTTTTTTAAACATTCTACGGTGTCATAGGCACAGCTCTTGCACTCATTAGTTAAGTCACAGATGCACAGCATCCAACGACTTGAACTAACTTGGCTGAGGGTCTTGGTTATCTCCAGTTTGACCTCCTAGCTTACTTTTACAGATCCTCTAAATAAAGTTCATTTTAAAGCCTTTGGTCTCTGACAAAGGGCAGCTCTTTCTGAATGAGCTCTTCTTACCCTCACTCCAGGCCAACAATACTCTAAGGAGTTTATTAATATCTTTGCTGGCCGTATCCTGGGATGTCAGACCTTACCTTAGACTTACTTTCTTTGACTGTACCAAGTCCTAGTTGCAGCATTCAGGAGCTAGTTCCCTGACCAGGGACGGAGCCCAGGCCCCCTGCATTGGAAGCACAGAGTCTTAGCCACTAGACCACCAGGACGTCCCTCTCTCTCTCTCCGCACAATTTTTTTTAATAATGAATGTGTTTTTATTTTTCTTATAATTTAAAAAATGTGAACATTCTGTAATTCAGCTGCAGCCTTTACTTCCAGGTGACTTCTTCATATATTAATACATACTACATATTTTAATAACAGACTCTTGTTCCAGAAGGCAGTTAGCTTTTCATCATTCTTTCTGTCTAAATAACATCTGAAGACAAATTTCATAGGGACAAATAGACGTACCCAGTGGTCACACACAACCTGAAGTAAGTTCGTCATGAATGCTGTGGCCTTGGAGCCAACAACAACCCCACAGCCAAGGGCAGCAGTGAGCCCAGCCACCCTCCCTCTCTCCACTTTTGATTCCCATGAGCGACCCAGTCTCCATTCACACCAGTCACTTCCCAAGCCTGTCCCTACTGCCTCCATCACCAGTTTGTCCTGAAGTCTGACAAGCAGAGTCCTTCATTTCTATGTGAACATCTCTTCCTCTAAATACCCTACAGGCTTTCACCTTCCCCATCCCCCAAGTCCTCCATCTGGGACCTCAGTCTCACATCCTACGGCACCCAGGACTCCCCCAACCCCACCTCCTGGTCGCTTCTACCCCCGTCCCCACCAACAAGGCAAGGTGCCCAAAGCATCATTCGCAACATAACCATAGGACTTTTCTGAATTTAATTTTTTCTTTCTTTTCTTAAACAAAAGGACTTTTTACATTAGCAATCAGGGTTTAGATTGCTCTTGCTGTCCAAGAGAAGTCTAGATGGGACAGTTTGGGGATAAGAATTCATTTAGCGAGTCCTAGGAAGCCTGACAGGTTGCAGGAGCTGTTCTCAGTTCAGGTGAGCCCAGTGTTGAGCCGGGGCGCACGCTCTTGGCCTGTGGTCCAGACGATGAGCCCTTTGGTCTCTTGACAGGCTGTTCAGCCCTGAGGCGTAGCCGTGACTGAGGGTCAAGGCCCCAGAAACCACCCAGACAGCGGGAGCAAGAAACTTGGTGGTCAGGTGAGAGGGCGGCCAGTCCTGACTATATCTAAGGAGCCTTCTGTGTTTTCCTTCAAATAACTTCCAAAGGGCGATAGCTTAGAAAAATCTGAGAGCATTCAAAGAACAAAGATGTGAAAGGAGCTGGAAAATAGGACCCATGAGGGCTGGGGAAAAGAAGCTCTGATTCTCAGTCTGAGGAAGAGAAAGTCTAGAGGCCATTTCACAAAGGCCTGCGAGATTTAAAGGGATATTCCTCAGAGGACTGGAGACCAGCTGTCACGGTCTCCAGCGAGGGCCGAACAAAAGGAAATGAGCTTCGGCTTCCATAGGAGTGACTTAAGCTAGAAATAATCTCTGCCAATGAGGTTATCAGGCTTGGGATAAGTTACGGAGGGAGACAAGAGCCTCTCCTCTGGACAAAACACGGAGAAGGCCATCTTCCAGGGCCAGTCAGGCGCAATGCCGTCAGCAGGCAGAGGAGAAGAAGGGGACCGGGGTCCAGTCTCACCGGCCACGTGAGCCCAGGACTTTTACAAACAGCTGATGCTTTTGTGCAGCAGCATAATAGTTTTTTGGTTGCCGGCATTTGCAGAACTGAGCCAGGGGAGAGGTAAAAGAGAAGGTATGCGAGGAATGAGAAAAAGGAAGAGAAACTGAATCATTTTCCCTGGGAGAACAAAGGAGAGACTGCAAATAACCAAACGCCGGCCCTTAGTAACTGTCGATTTCTCCAGTAAGAATCTCTCAGTTTTTCATATGAAAATCAGCTTCCTTATAAGTACACTAATTGGCCATCCTTCTCCTTTCTTTCCTGGTTTCCTGACATCCCTTTGTATGCTCCCTTTACACCTTCAGTTTCCTACACAGTAAAAGCCACAGACAGATTTTTGCTATTGAACCCAAGGCTTTGCAAATCCAAAGCCAGAATGTGTGGTACAACATGACCTGTCTATTTAAACTGAAACCTAGCATCGAATTTCTAGATTTGTTTTGTTTTTAATTCCTTAAGACCTTCGGGTGTCTCTCCAACCTTCAACCTTTTTCAGTCCTGTTCAGTCCAACACAGAAGGCTGACTCCTGTGTCCCCAGAGCAGCATAGAGGGACAGTGACGCCCACTGGGCTGAAGTGCCCAGAAACACTCTCCATGGACGCGGGGCTCCAGGGGTCAGCCAGCAGCTGCCCTCACAGTGCGGCCGAGTGGCACCATCTGTCCCGGGCATCTGCTCCCACTCAGAGCACACCTGAGGACGATGGAAGGAAGGACACCTGTCTCAGCCTCAGCCGGTGTCCAGTGTCTGCCCCTGGAGTGGCCAGCGGCAGGGCCACCTTCATCAGGGAGCTGCAAAGGTGGGTACCAGGCTGTGAGTCCCAGGAGAGCTGGGCCTTCTCTGCTCTGTTTGCTGGGTGTGTCCCTGGCGCTGAGAACAGTGCCCGCTGCACCGAGGGAGCATCAGTATGGATACTCGGTGGCAGAACAAACAGATGCCAGAGCACGAAGGGCCCTGGACACCATCCATCCCCACCCCTTGTTCCAGACAAAATTCAACACAAGGCCTTTCTCACGCTTGTCACAGTCCTTGAAGACCTATCTGCGCCGTCTCATTGCCTCACCACTGGCAATAAATACCTTTTCTGGGACTTCCCTGGCGGTCCAGTGGTTTAGACTCAGCTCCCAATGCAGCGGACATGGGTTTTATCCCTGGTTGAAGAAGTAAGATCCCACACGCCTTGTGGTCAAAAAAATTTTTTTCTAATAATAATAAAAATGAATAAGTACCTTTCTGATGCATTAGTCCACACTAAAATGTTGTTCAGTCACTTAGCTGTGTCTGACTCTTTGTGACCCCATGGACTGTAGCCCACCAAGCTCCTCTGTCCATGGGATTTCCCAGGCACAAATACTGGAGTAGGTTGCCATTTCCTCCTCCAAGAGATCTTCCTGACCCAGGGAGCAAACCCATGTCTCCTGTGTCTCCTAGATTAGCAGGCAGGTTCTTTACAATTGAGCCACCTGGGAAGTTCATGCCAACATGTTACTAGGTACTAATGAGTTAACATGTGGGTCTGTCTGTCTGTCTGTTGGTCTGTCTCTGTCTCTCTCTTGGACTCTAGGCCTGAAGCTGACCTTCTCCTAGGCCCCCTTACACCAACCCCTCCTTACTGGGTGATGGGCATTCACCCCAGAAGCAGAAAAGAAAGGATTCTCTTCCATCGTGCCAGAATTCTTGAGCTGGTGCCAAGAGACAGCCTGCTGGAGAAGAGCCAGGCGAGATGGGGTTTCACACGTCGACCAAGGACAGATTTTGCCAGCCACCCTGGAACGTGCACGCACGCAGCCCTGTCCAAGTTGAGTGAACACAGAGGAAGCCCTCACGAGATGAGGAAGCAAGAGAGTGGTACTCGAGGGCCCCAGGAAGCCCTGTCATCACCCCAGCCTGGGGCTGCCAGCAAGCCTGTGCCAGGAGAAGCGGGCTGGGCCGCCAGAGGTGCTGCTGAGGTGAGGCACAGGGTAAAAGCCTCTGACTGCTGGCAGTACCAGCCCCCAAACTTGGCCATGTGTGCCCAGAACCACCAGGCACTTTTGAAAAGCAGACTCACTGTGCCCAGGTTCAGATCTACCAACTGCATCAGAGTCTTGTTTTTTAAAATGCTGCGATTCTCATGGACAGCCCAGTTCAAATAACTGCCGTACTGGCTGACTGCCATACATTTTCTCCCTAAACTCCCCTTCCCCTGCGATAGGAAATTTCGTGCCTCTCGTAACACCAGTAGACTATCAGCATCACTGGGGCTTTCCTGGCGTTTCTACAGTAAGCCTGGCTTTGTTCCTCTGAGTCACATCCCTCTGAGCCAGCATCTCCACTGAGTACCTGAGGTGAGCTCACTTTTTCCTCTGTTATGAGTTAGGAGATGAAAGGCAAGTGCAAACATTTGTCTCTTCGATTCAGGAAACCCCAGCACCCTCTCTATCATGGAGAAGAGGTAGCCAAAGTGGGTCAGTCACACTCCTTTATCTCAGGAGCTGAGGGTCGTGGTGGAGAGCTGGACCGTAGATGGCTGAGCAGGAAGAGAAAGCTGATGGATACAGAATTTCTACAGGTGGACAGGATCTTTGTTGAGACAAGGAGGATTCTACTCAATCAGAATCGGAAAGGGAAAATTCCTTTTTACTGCACCTGCAGGCTCTGGTCCCAAGCGTGTCCCAGGCAAGAGGACCTTTCTAGATTTCTAGGGTTATCTTTCTTGGTTTCACCACTCAGCTGCCTCCCTCCAGTGCTTATTCACCTGGGAATGGGCTCTCAACTGATTCCACAGGGTGGAGCCCCGCACCTGAGCTCCAATCTGAGGATCTGAGGCTCCATCTCTTTTTGTGGCCAAGGCTCCATCTGACAGCTCTCCCCTGACTCCAGGGGCTTCCCAGGTGGTGCCAGTGGTAAAAGAACCCGCCTGCCAATGCAGGAGTCATAAGAGATGAGGGTACGATCCCTGGGTCTTGAAGATCCCCTGGAGGAGGGTATGGCAACCCACTCCACTATTCTTGCCTGGAAAATTCTATGGACAGAGGAGCCTGGTGGGCTATGGTTCATAGGGTCACGAAGAGTCAGACGTGACCAAAGCGCCTTGGCACCCATGCCCTGACTCCAGTTCCTTTCTGGCTTCTCTTGTCCCCTCTGGCCCCTGCATCCTAGCCCCTGTGCCTCACAGCCTCGACACCACTGCTGCCAACTCCCTCGGTCACATTTCCCCCCACTGGCCTCAGCCCCACCTGTTGTCTCTTGCTGGCTCTCCATGACCCTGGTCACCTGCCCTCAGAAATCACTTCCCATCTGTCACCCTCATCTCCTGATATCACCCTCTGCCTGCTTCATCTCCCACCGTTTCCTTCATCTGTCCCTCTTCCTGCCCCCTCCCTTCCCCTTATTCTGTCTCTCATGGGAGCACTGGATGATATGAATCGTAAGTGGAAGGCACACATTCAGAGGATTTCATGTATAAATGACACTGTTTTCTTTATTTACTATGACTGCCATGCAATTAGTTGCCTTTAACCAGTGACTTCTCCCAAAACAATGCCTTTAAAATATGCCCTTTAAATGTTTTCATCTCTGTAAGATTTCTGCTCCTTAATAATAAGGGTGGTTGCTGTTTCTTTTATAGACCCAAAGAATTCAAGAATGTACATTTATACAAATTCTCAGCATTCACCAAAGCCTCTTAATTACCTAGGATGCTTTTTAAAAGAACACAATGCCTGGCCTCCACATCCAGGTATTTCCATTCAATCAGCCTGAAGTTGGGCTCTGCATCAATATTTTAAACACACTTCCCAGGAGAGGCTGATGTGCAGAAAAGCTTGAGAGTCACTGATTTATAGGAAAATCACTCATGATAAATGTATATTCAAATAGTCAATTCCTGAGAGTCTTGATTTAAAGCAGCGGCTCCTAACCAAATCCAACTGAGGCAAAGCAAAAGATCTTAAATCCCACCCCACCCC
>SJYT01022299.1:261215-275569 GCA_006410635.1 Cephalophus harveyi | reverse complement strand
CAAAAGATCTTAAATCCCACCCTACCCCACCCACTCCCAATTACCAATAGAGAAGGACTCTGGGATAAAGAATTGAAAGGCAACAAACCCGTGATTTTACATCTAAAACAATGTTGTATGTATCTTAAAGGTAACCCAGACATTTTCTAATTTGCTTGTGTTTTATACATGGTGCAAGGAACACAAATTATTCAAAGAACACAAATTCATTGGCAGCATATCACCAATGATTTGTTCCTGAAGAAGGAAATGTTAGGAAGGTTATATAATCATTCACTTCACCAATAAGCATATAGATGAATATGTGGATTTAAGGACTAGTTACTGGGACATAATAGGCCAAAAATACTGTTTATAACAAAATGCACCAAAATCAAGGTGCTGGCTGACTCAGTTCCTGGTGAGTACACTCTTCCTGGCTTATAGAGAGATGCCTTGTCACTGTCCTCATATGGCCTTTCCTCCGTGTGTGTGTGTGTGTGTATGGGTGTGTGTGCGCACACCCATACACACAGAAAGAAAAAACAATTTCTGGTGTCTCTTCTTGCAAGGACACTAGTCCCATCAGATCAGGGCTCCACCCTTATGACTTCACCTAACCCTAAGTACATCTGAAGGCCCCATTTCCAAATACTCATTGGGTGTCAGGGCTTCAACTTAACAAACTTTGTGAGGACACAAACATTCAGTTCATAACCTCAAACTTCTCTGATCATTAGGAATCCCTTAAATTACTCAAATAAAACAAACCCAGGGACTTCCCTGGTGACCCGGTGGTTGAGAATTCACCTGCCAGTGCAGGGGACATTGGTTCAATCCCGGGTCCAGGAACTAGGATCCAACATGCAGCAGACAACTAAGCCGGCACACCACAACTACTGAGCCCACATAGGAAGAGTCCATGTGCCACAACTAAGGCCTACGGGAGCCCAAAATGATTTAAGAAAGGAATAAGTAATAGAAACAAAACCAAATTCCCACACCTGCCCGTGATGTTCTGATTGCAGAAGGTGGTGCTGGGAATCATCCAGGGTGATTCTGATGATCAGACAAGTTTGTGAAACAAGGACCCGCCCTTCAGTGTGTTAAGTGTGAGTTGCCTTTCTCTCCATCCAGACTCTTTCTCTAGTCCTGGCAGGCTGGACTGTTTGGACACCATCATACCCAGAACGTTTTCATCTTTCCCAACTGAAGCTCTAAACCCACTAAACACCAGCTTCCTATTCCCCCGTCCCTGGAAACCACCATTCTTCCTTCTTACTTCTGTGTCTATGAATTCGACTACTCAAGGTGCCTCCAATAAAAGGAATCATATATTTGTCTTTTTGTAACTTATTTCATTTAGCATACTGTCTTCAAGGTTCATGCACATCATGGCATGTATTGTAATTTCATTCCTTTGAAGGCTGAATATTCCATTGTCTCCATACAGGTTCTCCTACCTTTTGGCTATTGTGAATAATGCTGGTTATGAACATGGGTGTACAAATATCTGTTCAAGTCTTTGCTTCTCATTCTTTTGGTTTTATACCCAGAAGTGGAACTGCTGGATCCCATGGTAATTCTGTCTAAGTTTTTGAGTAACTGCCATATTGTTTTCCACAGAAACTGTACTATTTTGCGTTCCCTCCAGCAGTGCACAAGAATTCCAATTTCTCCACATCCTCATCATTATTTGTTATTTTCTGTTTTGTTTTTTTTTTTTAAATAATAGCCATCCCATGGTTATAAGGTGGTATTTCCTTGTGGGTATAGTCTGCATTTCCCTCATTATCAGTAAAGAGTTTTCTTTTAGGGAACTGTAAAAAATGTAAGCTCCCAAGGGAAAATGTAGCTCCAAAGATTTAAGCTGGATGAGGATCTCAGGAAATAGAGACAAATGTGCAGAATCACAATAGAAGAGAGAGAAATGATATGGGAATGCGGTCTTACAGATGCTAATCTCCAAAACATGCTTTAAAAATAAACGTAATGCTATCTTAAACAAAACAAAATCAGGAGGGTACTGTTGCCCCTGAGGTATAATAAGAAACTGAATTGCCATGAATACGCACATAATGTACTCAACCTATATGTAGCAAATCAAGAAATAACTATGGCAACATCTCTCTGATATATACATTTTTAAAAAGGATCAATTTATTCATTTACCACGTTAAAAATTCAGAGGAAATTCAATCTACCATGAGATTACTTTCACAGTGATAAATCAAATTGATAAAAATCATCTTGCAGCTTGTTGAAAGACAAGAACAAAAATTCCTGGTGTCACTTTAAAACATCAAAACCTGTGTTTTGTCAGCCAACATTCTTTGCCTAGAAGATCTACAGGTTTTGGGTTATGAAAGATTCCCTAGGAGAGGAATCCAGATATGGGATTAGCAAAAGAAAATTTGACATCAGGTGAGGGAATGTTCCAGAAAAACATTAGTGTCTAAGTTCCTTCCCCATGTACACATAAAGGAATATACATTCATAATACAGACATAAACTTTAAGAATGCAGACTTGGGAGAAGCCACCTCGAGCTAGAGGCCAGGGGCGGTGACCCCGGGGAGCCACCACAAGCCCGAGGCCAGGGGTGGCAGCTGGGAGGGGCCACCTCGAGCCCGGAGCCAAGGGCGGTGACCCTGAACCTGAGCCCGAGGCCAGAGGCGGCAGCTGGGAGGAGCCACCCACGCCCGAGGCCAGGGCCGGCAGCAGGGAGGAGCAACCCAAGGATCAGCAGGAGGGCCTAGAATGCAGACTAGTTTAGCCTAAACAAATAGGTAAACACACTTAGACTATTTGTTTTGATTTTGTTTGTTTTTTTGGCCATGCTACAGGGCATGCAAGATCTTAGTTCCCTGACAAGGGATTGAACCCACGTCTCCTGCACTGAAAGCACAGGATCTTAACCACTGGACTGCCAGGGAAGTCCCAGGTAAACACACTTAGAACTGGCTTTTGAAAACACACTCTAAAGGAAATTGATACTGCAAATTCTATACAAAATACAGTATAAAAACAGTCTATTTACTGTGAAGTACACAAAGTCAGCATTATTTTCTTTTCTTTCTCAGAAGCAGTCAGTTACAGGACCCCATTATTCGACCAGCCACTTAAGTCTTATGCTTCCCCCTCCCTTCTCAAATTACATTATTGTCTTAAGAGGTCAAAAATAAAGCCTTTAGAATGTTCTGGGGTTTGCATTTCTGGTGAGTAACAGGCCAGAGTTCCATACGGATCATCATTAGTGAGGCAACTTGGTTTCAAGCTGATGTCAATTCAAAGTTTCTCTGTTCAAAAAAAGCTGCGGGAGGGGGTGCCACGTTGCACACCTGTGACGATGAATCAGCCTGACTGCTGGGGCTGCAGATGTTTCTTCACTTGGCTGCGGCTGAAACAGCAGTCTTTGTCAGTAAAAGAAGTGCAACACTTGAGTGCCTGACCCAGTGGATAAATATGAGGGGAAATGATAATGGGAGGTGAGGGCCCTCCCGGTGGTCAAGGAGAAGACCCGGGTATCCGTGAAAAGTCATGGAGGATCAGAGAACCATGGAACTGAGGGAAACAGATGGTCTCTCCTTTCTGGGCAAGCAGTAGAATCATTTACCCTTATTTATCCAAAATAAGCATATTTTCTCTCTCTCTCTTTTTTTTAACCACTTTAACCATTTTTATTTCTTTTTATTTTTAAAATTTTTATTGGAGTATAGTTGATTTACAACGTCAAAATGAGCATAATATTTTCTGAGCTTAGCTCCTACAACCAAGATTTCTGTTGGGATAAACTTCCTGTAGCCTATGATTAGTAGTTTTGTCAAAACTTTTTGATTAGTACTTGGCCTTGCACCAAGGGGAAAGAGACATGATCTAACCCAGCAGTGTTCCTGCCTGGGTGGGATGGCAGGTATTTCCCTCTGTGGGGATGGATGAATCAGATCATCTTAGCCTGGCATCATAAAACATCCAAATTATAAAATGAACTCCCTTTTGTTCCAATTTCTGTGGTCACTAAGCAACTTCCTCTTACAGAATTTGACTTCCCACGTAACCTGCTTTTGCTGTTGGCCAAGACTGCGAGTATACAGTCCCCTTGGCCCTTTTAGTCATAAGGAATTGGCAGCTACTATGGCTTTTCCATCACTCTTTGAGTTTGGTTCATAGGACTCCACCCCTGAGAAACATTCCACTCCCCGCAATTCACAGATTGATAAATTAGGTTTCTGTGCTTCCAAGGCTTAAGAGGATAGTACCATGGGATCAGCTGAATCTGCAGATGCAGAACTGTGGAGACTGGGGGCCAACAATGGGACTTGAGCATCTGTGGGTTTTGATATCCACAGTGGGTCTTGGAACCAATCCCCCAAGGATACCAGGGGGAAATGGGCCCCTAACCTCCCACACTGTTCAATGATGAGCCACTCTAGGTTTCAGTTGACTTATATTCCCTCTTAAGATGCCCCCTGCCATACTTTCAGAGGCAGGAAATATGTTTATTCATCTCTGATATTTCAAGGATATCCAAGATACATTACAGAATGGAAAGTGAAAAATGCAAGGTAAAAAAACAAGAGACAAAAAATACCATTTCTTTGTGTTTTTAAGTATATGCATGTATGTACGTGTGCTAAGTCACTTCAGTCATGTCTGCCTCTTTGTTACCCTGTGGACCACAGCCAGCCAGGCTCCTCTGTCCATGGGGTTCTCCAGGCAAGAATACTGGAGTGAGTTGCCGTGCCCTCCTCCAGGGAATCCTCCTGATCCAGGGATCGAACCTGCATCTCCTATGTCTCCTGCATTGGCAGACAAGTTCTCTACCACTAGCATCACCTGGGAAGCCCATGCATGTATACACATCCAAAATTTTTGGAAGGATAAACAAGAGACTATTATTAGTATTGACCTTTGGAGATGGGTGGGAAAGCAAGAAAGGAGATTTGTACCTTTTTTATCTTTTGTGTTTTACCATGTCATACATTAATTTTATAATTAAAAGAAGTTAAAAGAAAGCTATGTGTTTAATGATATATAAATGTTAAGATAACTCATCTGAAAAGACAGCTCAAAAGAGGAAACTTGAGAATCTCCAAATCTAATCCAACTGACTAGAGCATAAACAGCATGACTAGATGTGATTCTAACATAAGAAGCCTGCAGCTTAGACTATTTTGATGAGGATGTTTTAGCAGAAGAAGGATGGAGACCAGAAAAAATCAGTCTCAAGGAGGAAA
Source organism: Cephalophus harveyi (assembly GCA_006410635.1). Lineage (NCBI taxonomy): Eukaryota > Metazoa > Chordata > Mammalia > Artiodactyla > Bovidae > Cephalophus > Cephalophus harveyi. The sequence goes on along the minus strand of SJYT01022299.1, from coordinate 270,354 downwards.
CATAGTCAATGTTTATCCAGTATTGTCCAAGTAGAGAGCCCCTAGCTATGAGAACGTGAGTATGCTGGTTCCTTGAGAGCTGGATTCCATTGTGGGGAAGGAGCAGTTCACCAGATTTACCACATCTGGATGGAATGTTCTTGACTACCCAAATCCCTTTGCTCTAATCTCATCCTCACCAAATGTATTACTAGCTGCCTGAGTGAATAACGCTGAAATCACATTGTCTTAAAGCAATGAAACTTTCTGTCTCATGTCTCATTCCAGTGACAGTGGAGGTCACAGGTAAGCTTCACACAGTCCTTCAGGGACTCAGGACTGTCTAATATTGTGGCTCCATCCTCCCCTGAGTCCTTGGAGCAGGTGGAAGGGGAGGGAGAGGGTAAAGAAAGTACACCCACTCTTCAGACTCTTGGCCCAGAGGTAACACCTCACTTGTTCACATTCCAGTGGGAGGAACTTTCAGCCCCCATGCCCAGCATGGTGAGAATATGGACATGGGTGAGCCTCGAGCAGTTTTCCCATGATTAACTTGGTTTGCCTGAAATTCAAATCTAGAAAGGGGAGCCTTGAACAATGTATATGAGTATTTCTATCCCCAGGAAGCCATGTCTCCTATCCTGACACGTCATCTTTTTAGCTTATAATTCTACCATGTGGGCTTCCCTGGTGGCTTAGATGGTAAAGAATCCACCTGTAATGTGGGAAACCTGGGTTCGGTCCTCGGGTTGAGAAGATCCCCTGGAAAAGGGAATGGCAACCCACTCCAATATTCTTGCCTGGAGAATCCCCATGGACAGAGGAGCCTGGCAGGCTACAGTCCATGGGGTTGCAAAGAGTTGGACACAACTGAGCAACTAACACTTCTATCATGACTTTACTTTTATTGCCACTTACCCCCAAGAACTTATCCATATCTCTATAAAAAGAAAATAAATGTTTCTGGGAATTCCCTGGTGATCCAGTAGTTAGAACTCTGTGCTTTCACTGCCAAGGACCCAGGTTCAATCTTATCCCACAAGCCAGGCATTGTAGCCAAAAAAAAGAAAACAAAAAACCTGTTCCTAAATTTGTAAACTTGAGGAAATAGCGTTTGACCATGGTCAAACCACCAGGACACTGCAAACCTGTAAGATCCCTTCTTTTTTTTTTTTTTTTGAGATCCTTTCTAACTGATCAGATGGATCAAACATCACAATCTCTTCGTCACCCCTTTCTAAAACTTCAGCTTTTAGAAAGAACTGTTCTAAGAATTGTCAGCTTTTGCTCATGGAAAAGTATGACTTGGAGTTTACCTGGACAGAGAAATAATTTTTCGAGTTAAAATTCCTTGTAAGTGACTAAATGGCAAAGGGTAAAGTCTTCATATAGGCCAAGGGTATTAGTCTCTTAGGATGGCTGCAGCAAATCACCACAAACACCACCGAGTGTAAAATAGATAGAAGACTCTTAGAGTCCCTTGGACAGCAACAAGATCAAGCCAGTCAATTCTAAAGGAAATCAACCCTGAATAATCATTGGAAGGACTGATGCTGAAGCTGAAGCTCCAATACTCTGGCCACCTGATGCGAAGAACTGACTTATGGAAAAGACCCTGATGCTGGGAAAGATTGAAGATAAACAGAGAAGAGGGCAGCAGAGGAAGAGATGACTGGATGGCATAGCCAACTGAACTCAAGAATCTGAGCAAATCCTTGGAGATAGTGAAGGAAAAGGAAAGCTGGCATGCTACAGTCCATAGAGTCGGACACAACTTAGCAACTGAACAGCAAGAGCGGAAAAATGTTCTACAGCACAGGGAGCTCAGCTCAGAGCTCTGTGATAACCTAGAGGGGTAGGGGTGGGGGAGGTCCAAGAGGGAAGGGATATGTGTATACACATACCTAATTCCTTTTGTTGTACAGCAGAAACTAACACAACACTGTAAAGCAAATACGTTCCAATTTTAAAAAAATAGACATTTTGGAAGCAGGAAGCCTGTGATCAGGGTGTTGGCAGGATGGCACTCCTCCAAAAGCTCTGGGGGAAAAGTTTTCCTGTTTCTTCTGGTTTCTAGTGCTTCCAGATGTCCTGTGGCTTGAAGGAGCATCACCCTGACCTCTGTCTCTGTCTCCACATGAGCCTCTCCTCTGCCTTTCTGTATTCCACTTTTCTGCCTCATTTAAGGAGACTCATTGGATTCAGAGCCTACCCAAACCTAGGGTGATCTCGTCTCCAGATTCTTACCGTAATTACATCTTTGGAGACTGTTATTCTAAATAAGACCACTATCTGAGGTTCCAGGTAAACATACCTTTCAGGGGGACACCATGCAGCCCACTCTACCAAGTAAAAAGTTTCTTGCTCAGTATCATGTTCCATTTATAAAGGCCCTTAGCAAGTGCTGTCTGGATTACCCAGGGTTTCTTGCTTAAAGGATGCGACATGGTGACTAATGCCAAGACGGGGAGCCAAGGTTTGCAAGCAGTCTCCCCAGAACACGGGGCAAATGCCAAAGCAGAAATGCTATTCTGTGTCTTCTAAATATTGAAATTACTTTTCAGTCTTTCAAACTTAAAAGACTGCCCTGAGCTTTTATATTTTGACTATGGTGTCAAATCCCAACAGAACACATGGCAACCAGCCTTTTTATGACCAAGGGTTCCCCTGTTCACTTAGGGCAGGAGATGCTGACAGCTCAAGCCTTGACCGGAATAGGAGAGGGGACCCTGTGGCAGACTATGTTCAGGAATCCGGGTTCGTAAAGAGAGCAGTTCGAAGTGCAGGCAGATGGCGAGGAGGACGACAGAGCAGCACTGGACGGCAATCCCTGACCTGAGATTCCAGGGTCTACTGAGCAAACTGAGAGGTCATCTGCCCCCTCTCCAGACTTCTCATCATCATCTGCAACGCAATTTCCCACATCAGAATGTTCTTTTCATCCAATTTTGCTATGATCACACCATCCAGAGTAAAGAGCCAACTAGATCCTTACATGGCACTCAGTTACTAGAAGCAGTAATGAAGAAGACAAACAGAATAAGCTTAATGTGATGTGACACTTCTAATTGTATTGCTTTCTTTCTGCAACCTCCTTTACCATTTAGGGCTAGACACCACGATATACATGCAAGGAGGAAAAGAACAGTATTGATCTCTATATCCAATGACTTCATGCCTCCTCCCATGGGGCACGAAAGCTTTTGTATTGCCAAATTCTCCATATTCCCAGCTGCCTAAGAAAAGTTGTTCTTATTCTTATATAGTGCTTTCTTCCTAAGAACCTTAATATTTACTCCATAAAGTGCTTCATTTCACTCTCATGCCATCCTGAAGGTAGGACATATTATTGTCACCCTCTTTTTTCAGACAGAGAAACAAAGACAGGAATGGAGGAGCTGGCAGGGAAAAGGGGAGGATTAACATATGGAGAACATAAGAGGTTTATCTAAAGCACTGTAATAAGATCAACAACCAGGACCCAATAGCTTGTTCTCTAGGCCAAACTAGCATGCCTGCTAAAAGATCTGACACAAAGAATACATTAAATGACCTCACAACAAAGAAATCTGACAAATCCAGGGTGTATTCATTAGGTAGGACAAATGACCTGGTTTTACCCACAAATCAGTGAAAGCAAGAAATGGGAGATGAGCACTGATACATGGGGAAAAAACACTTAGAAGAAAAATCAAATGCAGATACTAATACTTGCTTAGATACTAATCTGAAAAAACCACCTGTAAAAATACCTGTTAGGAGTGATCAGGAAAATTCATTCCTTACCTAGAAAAGCATCCCTGGAGGAGAGCTGGGCGGGCTGGAGGGGAGGGGCTGAGCGGGTGTCATAGTCCTTTTCTGAGAGGAGATCTCTTCAGGCTTAGTTTCAGGGAGTTCATTCAGCTGCTGTGCAGAGGGCAGGCTTGGAGACCAAAAGGTGCCCCAAAGAGATGGGACGAGAGTAGAGGCCCTAACCAGAGTTTGTATGAAAAGATAAGGAGGCACTGACCACAGGCCAGGGTATCAGAAGGAACTGTACAGAGAAGGAGCCTGAGGAGCAGCATATTTAAAAGAGGGGAAAACGGGGCTCCGGGATTTATGTCTTCAGCTCTTGCCCATCTAACAGTCCAGTGTGGGACTTCCAAGTGGGTTTACCCCCGTTCCAGGCCTGAAGATGGCACTTCTTCAACACAGGGTTTCCAAGGTTATCCAAGCTGTGGCAAGGCCAGACTGTAAGAAAGGGAGAAAGAGTTGAGTCCAGGTCCAGAAGTTCCCTGGTAAGCAAGTGAATCAGAAGTTGCTCCCAAGAGACTTCCCTGATGGTCCAGTGGCTAAGACCCAGAGCTCCCAGTACAAGGGGCCTGAGTTTGATCCCTGGTCGGGGAAATAGATCCCACATGCTGCAACTAAGACCTGATGCAATCGAATAAATAAATACATTTTTTAAAATTGCTTCCAAAACTTGCAGACAGGCTCCATTAATAAGCGCTGCATCACGTGGTCAATCTTTGCTGTAAAGATTCAGGCAGGGGAGTGGGAAACACAGTCCCTGGAAATGCAGCCAAGATCTCCAGCACCATTCTAATACTAAGGAAGAATGGGAGGATGGAGTTTGGCAGACAACTAGGAGTCTTCACCACTGCTTTTCTTCACTAGCGATGCCTGACTTCTTTTTTTTTTACAAAACCAAGTACCCAACTTATTGCTAGACTAAATTAGTGTTTATTCCAAATTGTGATTAAGATATGTGAATTGCTTACGTACTTACCTTGTATAATAAAAAATTACCATTAACCTGTTAGTATATAATCTGTTTTCTGAATTTTTTGATATTACATTAATATTGAAATAAGTAGACATTAATAGGCAGTGCACATACTTAATATATCTTTGGTTTTTTTCTCTTTTAGGATCACACTTAATTCTTTAATGTGTATGTAAGTGTTGGAAGCAAAAGAGTGGTAAGCAGGTACAATGACATATAAGAGAGTAATATAGGAAAGAATTATAGTACATTTCATTTATTGGATTCCCACTATTTTCATATGTACTGTCACTATAGAGGGCATGGTTTGGATCCTTGGTTCAGGGAACTAAGATCCCACATGCCCCACAGCATGGCCAAAAAAAAAAATTATTTTCAGGTATAAGATTGCTTTGAAAAAATACGTACTGTGTGAGATAACCATTTTTTTTCTCTACTACCTTCTCAACAAATTTAAAAAAGCCGAGAGTGCAGTTGCCAAAGAACTGAAAGGCATCTTGATTTTTCTGAAGTGGGATGGCTTGTGGTTTGCTGTTGCTAAAAGCGAGTAAGATATAAATATACATAAGTATGATATAGCCAACAGGCTGTGCTGTTGCCATTTGGTTGGAAGGAAAGTTAAGGGCACATATAAGGTTCAAGATGACCTTCAAGGAGGTCACAATGTCAGGATTCTGCCAGGTCACACACACGGGAATAAAATATAGACTGACAGTTAAAAATCTTCCTTCCCCCAGTAATCTTGTGCCACTTCTGTCATAAATAGAAACAACAGCACAGGAAATATCTGGTCCTTTCACTGGGGATTGCCAGTTCCAACTTGGCTAATTGCTAGAGTTTCTGTAAAACAAGGACTACTTCAGAAATCTCATTATGAAAAGGGACATTTTCATTTTACAAGTCCACAAGGCAAGCATCGCCCATACCCAGAGACCTGGTCTCTGTTAGAAGAACTCTGACAAGTTAAATAGGCTGTGTCTTATCCTTTGAAGCAGCTAAGAGTGCCTCTAAGCTCACGGTAATGCTGGGAGGTGCCAGCGGCGACTCTTAGGAAAAAGGTTTCTAAACAGGAAGATGCTCCCTAACCCACAGTGTTATCACTGCAGTTGTTAACAAGATAAATACTCTCTACCTTAACTCTCCACAAACTCACTGCACAGTTTATTGAAGTCCCTGATACACTGTGCTAGGTGTCTGGGGTGCTGTTCAGTGAGGGAGAAGAGTTCTGCAGATGGACGGAAGAGGACAGTCCCTGGGGAACAGTCCAGGCCAGCTTCCAGAGAAGGAGCCAGGATATCCGGCCTAAAGATCAGGAAGGGCTCCCAACCATGGCCGCTGTAGCTGAAGCAGACAGGGAGCAAGCTGCTAGCATAGGTGGGACCCGGAAAACAATGGATGATTTACATGTGATTTGTGGTCACATGTTTAATTATTGGGTTGATAGGAATTAAACATTGAAGTAGGTTTAACAGCCAGATGTCTAAAGTACTTTAAAAGGGACTCGACATACTTTTTGGTCATAATTACAGTCTCGAATGCATAGAAGTTTGGTTTTGTAAATGGGACCAAATATTAAATCCTACACTTGAAATGTTGAGATTTGCTAGATTTCTCTTTTTCACTATTTGTTAATTTATTTGGTTGCTCTGAATCTTAGCTGTGGCACACGGGATCTTCGATCTTCATTCTGATATGGGATTTTTTTCATTGGCAGCATTCAAACTCTTAGTTGCAGCATGTGGGATACAGTTCCCTGACCAGGGATTGAACCCTGGGCCCCCTGCACTGGGAGTGCAGAGTCTTAGCCACTGGACCACTAGGGAAATCCCTACATTTATAAACAAAATAAATATATAACTTGACCTTAAGAGAAAGAATTTTATTTTTTTGATATTGCCTAAATGAACGACTGTTTCAAAAATCAGGGTAAATGCCCAAATGCACTCCTTGTGGACACAACTATCCTTAGAGACACCAAAAATTTCTTAACACCAGGACAGTACTAAGCAAAAAACTACAATGATGAGATGGGATTCCTTGCTCTTGCAACCCTTATAGTCTAGCAGGGGAGAGCAGACAGTAATGGGGCAATAGTGGATGTAAACGGGACACGCAAAAGTAGGGTTGTGGACTTCCCTGGTGGTCCAGAGGTACACGCCATACTCCCAATGCATGGGACCCAGGTTCGATCCTTAGTCAAGGGAACTGGACCACATATGCATGCTGAGGCTAAAGATCCCACATGTTGCAAAGAAGACCAGGTGCAGCCAAATGAATTAATCAATTAAATTTTTTTTTTAAGTACAACTGGAGCTTGAGTAATGGGGCATCTAGACTGGGAGTCAGAGAACTGAGGACAAGCATGAGTTGGTCCAGCAGATGGAGTCGGTCGGGTAGGTGGTTCTGTTCAAGCAGAGGGAAGAAATGGGACAGCCATGGCTACCAGTAATTCAGCATTCCTGAGTCAAAACTTGAGTGGGAAATAGGTACAGATGAAACCAGATAAGTAGACAGAGACCAGATCAGAGGCCGGATCATGAAGGGACTTGTGTCCCGGGGAAAGGCATTTGTTTTAACCTGTAGGCAGTGGTGAGACATTAAAGAATTTCCATCCGATTTGATCCAATTTGCCTGTTACAGAGTTCACACTGGGAGAACGAAAGCAAACTGAGATGAAAGACAGGAAAATGATTGAAGTCCAGGTAAGAGATAGCGGAGAGGGAGAGGGAAAATGAAAGCAGAAAACATAAGATCAGGCTAAGGGTGAAATTAGTGCCTGAAGTACACATTCTCTTGGGCCATGTACACCTTGCTGCAAAATTTATCAGATAGAACAGATGGGAGGGAAGAAGGGACGGGAGGCTGAGTCAGGAACTGAGAAGAGAGTTTGGGCTAGAGGTGTGTTTCAGGCATCACAGGAAATAGATGATCATTGAAGCCAGTGATATAAATGGGATTTTCCAAAGGTAGCATATAAATGGGAGGGGAGAGAACAGGGTTAAGGAAAAAAAACGGGGAGAGTCCATACTGAAGGTGCAGGAAGAGGGAAAATAATCCAGACAAGGTGATTGAGAAAGTTCAGCCCAAGAGGCAGGAAGTAATCCGGAAAGCGAGGAGTCCTGGTCTTAAGGGAGGGCAGGATATAAGGAGGCTGAGGAAGGTGAGCTCCAGTGTTAGAAGACAAACACTCACATCATGAGGTCGCATCCAGCAATTATATGGAAACTTCCCACCCTTACTTCTGTATCAGTAACATTTCTGATACAATTATAAAGGGGAAGAGAGTCTTTGCTTTCCAGTTGCTTTCTGTTCTCTTTTGTTGTTGGTCAGTCACTAAGGCATGTCTGATCCTTTGTACCTCCATGGACTGCAGCATGCCAGGCTTCCCTGTCCTTCACAATATCCCAGAGTTTGCTCAAACTCATGTTGAGCCAGTGATGCCATCCAACCATCTCATCCTCTGTCATCCCCTTCTCCTCCTGCCCTCAGTCTTTCCCAGCATCAGGGTCTTTTCCAATGAGTCAGCCCTTTGCATCAGGTGGCCAAAGTATTAGAGCTTCAGCATTAGTCCTTCCAATAAATCTTCAGAGTTGATTTCTTTTAGGAATGACTGGTCTGACCTCCTTGCTGTCCAAGGGGCTCTCAAGAGTCTTCTCCAGCACTACAATTTGAAAGCATCAATTCTTTGGCACTCAGCCTTCTTTATGATCCAGTTCTCACATCTGTACATGACTACTGAAAAAAACCATAGCTTTGATTATACGGATCTTTGTTGGCAAAGTGATGTCTCTGCTTTTTAATAAACTAAGTTTGATAGCTTTCCTTCCAAAGAGCAAGTCTTTTAATTTCGTGGCTGCAATCACCATCTGTAGTGATTTTCAAGCCCCAAAAGATAAACTCTGTCACTGTTTCCACTTCTTCTCCATCTATTTTCCATAAAGTGATGGGATGGGATACCATGATCTTAGTTTTTTGAATGTTAAGTTTTAAGCCAGCTTTTTCACTCTCCTCTTTCACCCTCTTCAAGAGGCTCTTTAGTTTCTCTTTGGTTTCTGCCACTTTGACCAACAAATAGTCATTAGCCAATGAACCCTTCTTGAGAAATCTGTATGCAGGTCAGGAAGCAACAGTTAGAACTGGACATGGAACAACAGACTGGTTCCAAATAGGAAAAGGAGTACGTCAAGGCTGTATATTGTCACCCTGCTTATTTAACTTCTATCCAGAGTACATCATGAGAAACACTGGGCTGGAAGAAACACAAGCTAGAATCAAGATTGCCAGGAGAAATATCAATAACCTCAGATATGCAGATGACACCACCCTTATGGCAGAAAGTGAAGAGGAGCTAAAAAGCCTCTTGATGAAAGTGAAAGAGGAGAGTGAAAAAGTTGG
>SJYT01022299.1:128464-261188 GCA_006410635.1 Cephalophus harveyi | reverse complement strand
GCTGGGCTGGAAGAAACACAAGCTGGAGTCAAGATTGCCGGGAGAAATATCAATAACCTCAGATATGCAGATGACACCACCCTTATGGCAGAAAGTGAAGAGGAGCTAAAAAGCCTCTTGATGAAAGTGAAAGAGGAGAGTGAAAAAGTTGGCTTAAAGCTCAACATTCAGAAAACGAAGATCATGGCATCCGGTCCCATCACTTCATGGCAAATGGATGGGGAAACAGTGGAAACAGTGTCAGACTTTATTTTTTGGGGCTCTAAAATCACTGCAGATGGTGACTGCAGCCATGAAATTAAAAGACACTTACTCCTTGGAAGAAAAGTTACGACCAACCTAGATAGCATACTGAAAAGCAGAGACATTACTTTGCCAACAAAGGTCCATCTAGTCAAGGCTATGATTTTTCCAGTGGTCACATATGGATGTGAGAGTTGGACTGTGAAGAAGGCTGAGCGCCGAAGAATTGATGTTTTGGAACTGTGGTGTTGGAGAAGACTCTTGAGAGTCCCTTGGACTGCAAGGAGATCCATCTAGTCCATTCTGAAGGAGATCAGCCCTGCGTGTTCTTTGGAAGGAATGATGCTAAAGCTGAAACTCCAGTACTTTGACCACCTCATGAGAAGAGTTGACTCATTGGAAAAGACTGTGATGCTGGGAGGGATTGGGGGCAGGAGGAGAAGGGGATGACAGAGGATGGGATGGCTGGATGGCATCACTGACTCGATGGACTTGAGTCTGAGTGAACTCCAGGAGTTGGTGATGGATAGGGAGGCCTGGCGTGCTGTGATTCATGGGGTCGTAGAGTCGGACATAACTGAGCGACTGAACTGAAACTACATAATTCATTTTTGTGCATGTATGGGAGGTGGGAATATTTAAGATTTACTCTCAATAACTTTCCTGGCCTTGTGATATTCATTCTCTTGTGTTCTTCCCCTCCACATTTAATAAAGTCTGACTTGTAAGATCTTTAGAATTCTCCCGAAGTGGTAGTATGAACCTACTGAGTGTAGGTCATAAAGTAGGTCTTCTGCTTTAGTCTCTTGGGTAACTTGCTTTTGAGGAACAAGTCACTATTTTATGAAGATTCTAAGTAACTCTGGAAGATACTCATATGGAAAGGAACTGAGGCCTCCTACCAACAGCTGACACCAACTTTTCCACTTGGAAGCAGATCCCATAACCCCAGTTTAAGCTTTCAGATGACTACAACTCTAGTTGACATCTTAATTGCAACCTCATGAAAGATTCTGAACTTCCCTGCCAAATTGCTCCTGCATTCCTGACCCACAGGAACTATGAGATGTAATAGTTTATTGTTGTTTTATGCCACTAAATTTTGGGGTAATTTGTTATATAGCAATAGATAATTAATATAACCTCCATTTTCAAGAATAATGACAGAAACCCTCAGGAAAGCAAGGACCTCAGGCCGATAACCATAAGGAACTGAACTGCCAACATTGAGTGAACTTCAGATGAGATCATATCCCTTTTGGACACCTTGATTGTATCCCACTTCAACACTGTGAGATACTGAGCACATGACTCAGCTAACCTGTACCCATACTCCTTACTCATGGGAGCTGTGAGATAATAAATTTGTGTTGTTCTAAAAAAGAAAAGTAATGGTAATCAGGGGAGCCTAGCCGTAATGTGGTCTGTAACAGTATAACAAAATTGCCGTCTCCAAATTTATCCCCAAAGATGTATTAAACAACAGTACATTTACTTTGTAAGTAAATTTGGGAAAAAATATCCTGTTTAATCCACAGAACTATTCCAAGAAGGCATTGCTAGTTTGAGGGGAAATATTTAGCAGATATTATGGAAAATGTCACAGGAAAGAGGTCTGACAAGCTTGGAAAGTGCTAGGTGAAGCTAAGTTGAACAGACTTCTCTGATATAGGACTTCTTAGAGCCTCATGATGCTGACATGCACTGTGACTCTTCAAGGGAGGATTACAATACGAAACACTTCCTTTGCTTAATTAACCAAGAAACCCCTTTTTTGGGAATCATCTAATGAGACTAAAATTCATGGAATATACTTGGGACACTGGCCAGAGAGAAATGACCCATAGTGTACAATCTCCCTATTATCAATATTGTCATTCAGAACTTTCTGAGATAACTGTGTCTGTGTCTGCTTCAAGTACATAGAACAAATAGAAGTTTAAATTTTTTCTTGTATAATCTATACTAGAAAATAATCTGAAAAAAATATGCATATAAAATCAAATCAGTTTGCTGTAGAGTTGAAACTAACACAGCATTGTAAATTAACAGTACTTCAATTTGCAAAGAAAGCTTTAAATTTTATAAAGCTGCAAAACATGGCAATAGAAAAATGAAATCACAGAACTCTGCAAAGAAAATGGAGATATTATGAACAGCCTGGGCTTCTGTGGGGGCTCAGATGGCAAAGAATTTGCCTGCAATGGGGAGGCCTGGGCTCAGTTTCTGGGTTGGGAAGATCCCCTGGAGAAGAGAATGGCTACCTGCTCCAGTATTCTTGCATGGAGAATTCCATGGACAGAGGAACCTGTAAAATGTCTTTTGCTGGGCAAAGACAGCCTCTTCAATAAATGGTGCTGGGAAAACTGGACAGCTACATGAAAAAGAATGAAATTAGAATACTTCCTAACACCATACACAAATATAAACTCAAAATGGATTAAAGACCTAAATGTAAGACCAGAAACTATAAAACTCTTAGAGGAAAACATAGGCAGAACACTTGATGACATAAATCAAAGCAAGATCCTCTATGACCCACCTCCTAGAGTAACGGAAAGAAAAACAAAAGTAAACAAGTGGGATCTGATTAAACTTAAAAGCTTTTGCACAGCAAATGAAACTATAAGCAAGGTGAAAAGACAGTCCTCAGAATGGGAGATAATAATAGAAAATGAAACAACTGACAAAGGATTAATTTCCAAAATATACAAGCAGCTCATACAACTCAATACCAGAAAAACAAACAACCCAATCAAAAAGTGGGGAAAAGACCTAAACAGACATTTCTCCAAAGAAGACATACAGTTGGTTAACAAACACATGAAAAGATGCTCAATGTCACTGATTAAAAAAAATGCAAATCAAACTACAATGAGATATCACCTCATACAAATCAGAATGGCCCTAATCAAATAGTCTACAAACAATAAATGCTGGAGAGGGTGTAGAGAAAAGGGAACCCTCTTGCAGTGTTGGTGGGAATGTAAATTGATACAGCCACTATGGAAGATGGTATGGAGATTCCTTAAAACCTAGAAATAAAACCCAGCAATCCTACACCTACTTATATACCCTAAGGAAATCAAATTGAAAGAGACACATGTATCCCATTGTTCACTGCATCACTATTTACAATAGCTAGAATATGGACACGACTGAAGCGACTTAGCAGCAGCAGCAGCAGCAGAACATGGAAGCAATCTGGATGTCCATTGACAGATGAATGGATAAAGAAGTTGTGGTACATATACACAATGTAACAATACTCAGCCATAAAAAGGAACACATTTGAGTCAATTCTAATGAGTTGGATGAAGCGGAGAAGGCAATGGCACCCCATTGCCAGTACTCTTGCCTGGAAAATCCCATGGACGGAGGAGCCTGGTAGGCTGCAGTCCATGGGATCGCTAAGAGTCGGGCACCACTGAGCGACTTCACTTTTGCTTTTCACTTTCAGGCATTGGAGAAGGAAATGGCAACCCATTCCAGTGTTCTTGCCTGGAGAATCCCAGAGACAGAGGAGCCTGTGGGCTGCCGTCTATGGGGTCGCACAGAGTCGGACACGACTGAAGCAACTCAGCAGACCCTATTACACAGAGTGAAGTGAGTCAGAAAGAGAAAGATAAAGATCATTTTCTAATGCATATATACAGAATCTAGAAAAATGGTACTGAAAAATGTATTTACAGGGCAACAATGGAGAAACAGACATAGAGAATGGACTTATCGACATGGGGAGAGGGGAGGAGAGGGAGGAGAGATGTATGGAAAGAGTAGCATGGAAACTTACATTACCATATGTAAAATAGATAGTCAACAGGAATTTGCTGTATGGCTCAGGAAACTCAAACAGGGGCTCTGTATCAACCTAGAGGGTGGGATGGGGAGGGAGATGGAAGGGAGGTTCAAAAGGGAGGGGATATATGTATACCTATGACTGATTCATGTTGAGGTTTGACAGAAAACAGTAAAATTTGTAAAGCAATTATCCTTCAATAATAAATAAATTAATTAAAAAATATCTTTTGCCCATTTTTCTGTTTGGTTGCTTTTTGTTTCATTCTCTTTGATGAAAAGCCATTCATTTTAAAGTGGCTAAATTCATCAGTGTTCTCCTTAATGCTATGCATTTATTTACATCTTTAGGAAATTCTTCTTAGCCAAAATTCTTAAAGACATTTTGTTATATTTCCTTCCAAAGGTTTGGACTTCTTGCCCTATTTGTTTCAGTTCTTTGTATATTTGGAATTTAATTTTTAAATGGTTTTATTTTATTTGTTAGGCTGTAGCAGGTTTTAGTGGCGGTAGGTAGAATCTTTAGTTGCAGTTTGTGAATTCTTAGTTGCAGCATGTAGGATCTAGTTCTCTGACCAGAGATGGAACCTGAGTCCCCTGCAATGAGAGCATGGAGTCTTAGCTAGTGGACCATGATGGAGGCCCTGAAAAAACGTTTTTAATATTTTCACTATTTCTAGTAGTAAGCTCCTAATGGTCCTCGAAGGTCCTTGCCACTTAACATTCACACCCTTGAGTAGTTTCCTCCCTCAATGAATCAGGGTTGGTTTCTATGATGGTAGTAGTGATGACGTGTGACTTTGAGACTAAATTATAAAAGGCATTGTGGCTTCAACCTCAGTACCTTGGAATGTTTGCTCTGGGGTAAATCAGCCACTACTTTGTGTGAACTCAATCAGCCCTGTGAAGAAATCCACAAGGAAAGGAATGGAGGCCTCCTGCTAACAGCATGTACCAAGTTGCCAACAAGGTGAGTGAGACACTTGAAGTGCATCCTCTAGCCCCAGTCAAGCCTTCAGATGACTGCAGCCTCATTAGAGATTCTGAGGACCATTCAACAAAGCTGCTTTTGAAATTAAATGTAAGAGATAATAAATGTTTGCTGCTAAAACTGAATCACAAAGTTTTGGGGCAATTACTTATATAGCAATAGGTCATTAATACACTATTTAAACATATTATTTCTCTATAAGTACTACTTTTGCTGCATGCCAAAAAATTTGACCTGTAATATTTCAGTTCCAAGTATTTTCTTTAATTTACTTTTTAAATTGAAGTGTAGTTGATTTACAATGGTATGATCTATTTTCTAGTTTCCATGATGATTTCTTCCTTGACCATCATTCATTTGAAAATGCGTTTTTTAAATTTCCAGATTTTTAAATTTGTCTGTTTGGTATTTTTCTTACATATTTTATTATTCTGGTAAAATACACATCTGTCTCTTATACACATCTAGATGTGTATAAGAGACAGCCTTTTTTACATGCATATGTGAGAACATTAAGTTCTGCTCTCTTAGTAAATTTTGATTATATAGTACAGTATTATCTACTGCAGTATAGACACCAGGTTACACACTAGACCACTCCCCCCACCAGAACTTGTTCGTCTTATAACTGAAAATCTGAACTCTTTTACCAATCTCTTCCTATTCCCCTCACCCCCATTTTCCAATGAGTCAACTCTTCGCATGAGGTGGCCAAAGTACTGGAGTTTCAGCTTTAGCATCATTCCTTCCAAAGATGATTAGACATTTCTAAATGAATGGTTCACAGATATATCATTGTTTATATTATCTTCCATTTTGTGTTATGAAAGATATTTCTATATGGTTTCATTTGTTTAAAACATACCTTTTTATATAATTGGTCTTTCTAATACCTTCATAAATTTGCAAAAATATTCCACATGGTTCTGTATTTCATAAAATGCCAATTATTTTAAAAATTTCCTTTAAATAATTTTAAAAAGACACTAATATTGGCCCAATATGAATGGACTGTGCAAAGATTTTTTTAAGATGATAAGTTAATCAAATTTTATTTTTAAAATAAAGAGATTTTATTAAAAAAAAAAAACCAACTAAGATCATGGTATCTGGTCCCATCACTTCATGGCAAATTGAAGGGGAAAAAGTGGAAGCAGTGACAGATTTTATTTTCCTAGGCTCCAAAATCACTGTGGATGGTGATTGCAGCCATGAAATTAAAAGATGCTTGCTCCTTGGAAGGAAACCTGTGACAAACCTTAACAGACTATTAAAAAGAAGACATGACTTTTCCAACAAATGTCTGTCTAGTCAAAGCTATGATTTTTCCAGTAGTCATGTACAGATGTGAGAGTTGGACCATAAAGAAGGCTAAGAACAGAAGAATTGATGCTTTTGAATTGTGGTGCTGGAGAAGAGTCTTGAGAGTCTCTTGGACTGCAAAGAGATAAAATCAGTCAATCCTAGATAAATCAACCCTGAATATTCATTAGAAGGGCTGATGATGTTAGTCATGTACAGATGTGAGAGTTGGACCATAAAGAAGGCTAAGAACAGAAGAATTGATGCTTTTGAATTGTGGTGCTGGAGAAGAGTCTTGAGAGTCTCTTGGACTGCAAGGAGATAAAATCAGTCAATCCTAGATAAATCAACCCTGAATATTCATTAGAAGGGCTGATGCTGAAGGTAAAGCTCCAATACTTTGGCCACCTGATGCACAGAGCTGACTCATTAGAAAAGACCCTGATGCTGGGAAAGACTGAAAGCAACAGGAGAAGGTGGAGGCAAAGGATGAGATGGTTAGATAGCATCACTGACTCAATGGACATGAGTTTGAGCAAACTCCAGGAGATAGTGGAGGACAGGGAAGCCTGGTGTGCTGCAGTCCATGGGGTCGCAGAGTTGGACATGACTTAGTGACTGAACAACAAAATATCATGAACAAAGAGAAGACTTAAAAAGCAATGAGAATCCACTGAGTTGTACACTTAAAGATGGTTAAAATGGTAAATACTATGTTACATATAATTTATCAAAAAAAGTTCTGAGAACCTTAACTAAGGTCAGCAGTTCTAAATTAAAACCTTCACCAATCTCTGTAACTTGAAGGCATGTGTGTGTATGTGTGTGTGCCCGCGCATACTCAGCCATGTCCAACTCCTTGTGACCCCATGGACTGCAGCCGGCCAGGCTCCTCTGCTGATGGAATTTTCCAGACAAGAGTACTGGAGTGGGTTGCTATTTCCTACTCCAGAGGATCTTCCTGAGCCAAGAGATCAAACCTGCATCTTGCACATCTTCTGCACTAGCAGGCAGATTCTTTACCACTGAGCCACGTGGGAAGCCCAAAATATGGAGATGCCAGGGATTGAACCCAGGGCCTCATACATGCAAAGCATGTGCTCTACCACCAAGCTATACCCCCTGAGCAACTTTTAGCACAGTGAATTTCAATATGGTGAATACAGCCAGGAATTGTGCTGCATATACCAATCCTTTCAGTTACCCTACTGTTGGTTTTACTGGCAGTCAAGGGTTCCTAAATTTCTCTAGCGAAATTAAACAAAGGAAAATATCCAGGATTTTTAGACTCTATTGTTACTTGCCTACACTTCCAGTCATTGCTATTTGCTTTTTCTTGGTTGTACTTTTAATTCCCTCTAATTTATTTCAACATATTAAACATAATTAAACTATAGTTTATAGTTCAAAATAGCAGTATCTTGGGACTTTCCTGGTGGTCCAGTGGTTAAGACTCCAACTTGCAATGCTGGGGACACAGGTTCAGTCCCTGGTCTGGAAAGATCCCACATGGCACAGGACCCCACCCACATCCCACTAAATCCTGTGTATCCCAGCTACTGAGCCTAAGCCCCAGAGCCTGGGGGGCTGCAACTACTGAAGCCCAAGTGTCTAGAGTCCATGTTCTGCAACAAGAGAAACCACTGCAATAAGAGGCCCAGGCACCACAACGGAGAGTAGACCCCACTCACTGCAACTAGAGAAAGCCCATGTGCAGCAACGGAGACTCAATGCAGCCAAAAAATTTTTTAAAAATTAAAAAAAAAAAAGTTTCTGCTTAAAGGGATTTGTTTCTTACAGTAATCAGAGGCTTTTTAAAAAAATTGTGAGTCATGTTGAAACTTTGTGGGAAATATTTGAGGCTTGAGTTTAATCATATTTTTCAAGAGGAAGTTTGGGTTTGCTTCTCCCAGCTGTCTCTCTGTCCTGCCAATCCAGAAACACTCTAAATTTTCATCTTGGAGCGTTTGGTTCATACAGATAAGGAGAGTATGTCCCAAGGTAAACACGTATAAGTGGAGACATGGGATAGAGAATTCCCAGGAGACGGTTTTGTGTTTATTTTCCACTCTTCTCTGATCCAAGTGAAGATAGGCCTGCATCCCCACTCCCACTCTCCCAGTTTTTGTTTTCAGTTTGCTCGCTGTCCACTGAGGCTATTAGTGGCTTGGGTACTGGAGAGGCTCAGCCTTGCCCTCTGACTTTATTTTCTGCTCTCTTTAGGCCCAGGGTGGGCTTCCCTGTAGCTCAGCTGGTAAAGAATCTACCTACAATGCAGGAGACCCTGGTTTGATTCCTGGGTAGGGAAGGCTACCCACTCCAGTTTTCTTGGGTTTCCCTGGTGGCTCAGATGGTAAAGACCTGGGTTCGATCCCTGATGGAAATTTCAGCCCTGCCGCCACCCTCACTTCTTTAGTGAGGGTAGAAGGGTTGGAAATGGGAGTTAAAAGTTGATCACGCCGATACAAGTAAACATCTGTAAAATGCCAATAGCACGGGCTTCTGAGAGCTTTCATGCTGGTGAATACAGCCATATACTGGGAAGGTGTGCACACTAACTCCGTAGAAACAGAAGCTCCTGCTCTTGGGACCCTCCCAGACCTCGTCCTGTATGTCTTCACCTGCCTCTTCATCTGTATCCATTATCATATAATTTTTTAACAGACTGGTAAATGTGTTTCCGAGTGCTGTGATCCACTGTAGCAAGTTATTCAAATTTGAGTACAGGAATGTGGGAATTTCCAATCTGTAAGCAAGTTGTTTGGAAGTCTTGGGTAACCTGCTATTTGGGACTGGCATCTGAAGTGGGGACAGTCTCATGGGACCGAGCCCTTCCTCTGTGTGATGTGACACTCTCTTCAGGGCAATCGTGTCAGAACAGATTTAACTGCAGGACGCCCAGCTGGGGTCACAGAGGATTGCTTAGTGGGCACACATTTGGTGACCAGCAGTGTCAGAAGTTGTGTGGCAAGTTCAGAGTGCCATGGCAAAGATTCGTTAACTCCGCATCTCTTCGTAAGGAACTCTCTGTAGCTCCCAGGCTTACCTCTTTTAGCTACAGCTATAAGCAGAGACAAAGTACAGTCTCCCTTCCCCTTTGGCCATTTTTAGGAAAAGGAAACAAATTGGCCCAGCCTGAGTCAAATGTCCTCTTTCTGAGGACATTGAAAAACCAATGAAACAAATTCTGGGCACAGATTACATATACGACAGCCAAAGTTTTGAGGGATGAATGAGGAGGAGCTGGGGGTGGTGAGCTGGAAAGATGCGAGGTCCTTGCCTTCCTATAGCACCCAAACCCAAATCAGTCCTACCCTCCTACTATGTTCTTTCCCAGAGCAGCAAAGCCCAGTCCTAAACACTGGGCTGCCTGGGAATTCCCAGGCAAAAGATCTAGACCTCATGATGTTGGTTGGATGAGGAGGGATGCTGCTGGGTATGTTACTTTACAAAGAAGAAGCCTGGTTCACGGATCTCGAAGGGCCATGATCTGTATATACAATGGAATACTACTCAGCCATAAAAAAGAATGAAATAATGTTTGTAGCAACATGGATGGAGCTAGAGATTAACACACTAAAACTGAAGTAAATCAGAAATAGAAAGACAAATACCATATGATATCACTTATATATGGAATATAAAGTATGACACAAATGAACTTCTTTGCAAAAAAACAGAAACAGACTTACAGACACAGGGAGCAGACTTCTAGCTGCCAAGGGGGAGGGAATGGGACTGAGAGTTTGGGATGAGCAGATGCAAATTATTATATACAGAATGGATAAAGAAGGCCCTACTGTATAACACAGGGATATTCAGTATCTTCTGATAAACCATAATGGAAAAGAATATGAAAAAGAATGTATGTGTATATATATATATAAGTATATATATATATATATATAATCACTTTGATGTACAGCAGAAATTAACACAAATTGTAAATTAACTATACTTAAATAAATTTTTAAAAAAGGAAATGAGTATGATTTTGGTGAATTCACCACAATGCAGGGCCAGGCTCTGAGTTTTGCAGATTTAGAAACATTAGCTTGTCAGTGTTTCAGAACTGACATGATTTGTAGGCACTGATCCATATGAATGGGGTTTCAACAGCAACCAATACATAAATCCTAAATGAGAATTTATTAGCTTACAAAATGTATTTAAAGGCATATCAGTCTTCCCCAGGTC
This sequence comes from Cephalophus harveyi, assembly GCA_006410635.1. Taxonomy (NCBI): domain Eukaryota; kingdom Metazoa; phylum Chordata; class Mammalia; order Artiodactyla; family Bovidae; genus Cephalophus; species Cephalophus harveyi. The sequence continues at coordinate 250,657 of SJYT01022299.1, read as the reverse complement.
TGTTTTTCAAATACCGTTTTGAACCCCAACTGAATGCTGAACCCAGTGCTGAGTGCTGGGGACACAGAGATAAATTAGATACAGGCTTTGCTCTCTGAGAGCTCCCTAACTTATGTGTGTGTTGGGCGTGGGCAGACACCTTCCTTCTCTGAAATCACATAGCTTGAGAAACCAAGTCACAGTCAGGAAGCAGCTTGCTGAGGGTGAGACAAGAACAAGTGAGGTTGGTTGGAGGCTGGACTGCTCAGTGGTGTCTCTGGCAGCCTGGGCCCTGCTTTACTTGGTGGGGAGAACTGGATCCTGGAGTTGAGTTGGCACAGCCACTGTTCCCGTGCAGCTCTGCAGCCCAGCACTGCAGTGGGCCTCAGGCGCTCTTCTGTCTCTTATACACATCTCTTTTTTTTTTTTTTTGAAGTGAAGTGAAAGTCTTCAGTTATGTCTGACTCTTTGTGACCCCATGGACTCTACAGTTCATGAATTCTCCAGGCCAGAATACTGGAGTGAGTAGTCTTTCCCTTCTCCAGGGGATTTTCCCAACCCAGGGATCAAACCCAGGTCTCCCGCACTGCAGGCGGATTCTTTACCAGCTCCTCTGTATTAGATTTGCTGTACTTTTTCATAGATGAGTATCTTTTTAACAATTTATTTTTCCTTTAGACATAGAATGCTAAAACCCATAAGGAAAGATCACTTATTGGGAGACTTCTCTTTGCAGTTCATCTAACCTGTTTAGGTGGAGGAGGAAATGGCAACCCACTCCAGTATTCTTACCTGGAGAATCCCATGGACAGAGGAGCCTGGCAGGCTGCAGTCCATGGGGTCCCAAAGAGTCAGACACGACTGAGCGACTAACACACACATACACACACACACAGCCTGTTTAGGCAAGAGCTTAGCATTCGGGAAACATGCTATCGGGAATCTGGAGGAATACAATGAGTAGCTTGTTGCAGCCTCAATCATATCACTTCTTATTAGAGCCTGACACCCTGGGCCTTAGAGTTGTCCAGGTGGTCACTCTTCATACCTTCAGTGACTCACCTGTACTTTTACCAATCGCTATGGATCGGACAAGGAGCTTGGTAGTCAGAAGCCACAGAGACAGGTCCTGACACCTGCTGGTGGCTGAGGGAGTCTTCACCTCGGAAAGGTGGGAACCTCATTTTTGTTGCCCAGTTTGAAAGTTCAACATTCATTGTTTCCTACTTCGTGTCAGATTTGGGGCATAATTGCATGGATACAAAGATGAAACGGTGAAGGTTACTGTTCTTGAAGAGCTCATAATCTCTTTAGCAGTGAAAGAGAAAGGCATCCATTCAGGTATTTTAACTACATTGTGGTAGGTGTTATGGTGTGTGTGAGAAAATAGAACATATGCATGGGTCTCTGCAGCCAGTTCCTGGCTCAGCTGCTGAAACCCTTCTGGTTTCTTAATAGATAAGAGCATCTTTCTTTTTAATGGGGCAACTTTGAGTGGGCTCCTGGATGGGGGCTTGTCACCAAAACGACCAGTCATGATTAGAAGCTTGGAAATTTCAGCCCTGCCGCCACCCTCACTTCTTTAGTGAGGGTAGAAGGGTTGGAAATGGGAGTTAAAAGTTGATCACGCCGATACAAGTAAACATCTGTAAAATGCCAATAGCACGGGCTTCTGAGAGCTTTCATGCTGGTGAATACAGCCATATACTGGGAAGGTGTGCACACTAACTCCGTAGAAACAGAAGCTCCTGCTCTTGGGACCCTCCCAGACCTCGTCCTGTATGTCTTCACCTGCCTCTTCATCTGTATCCATTATCATATAATTTTTTAACGGACTGGTAAATGTATTTCCAAGTGCTGTGATCCACTGTAGCAAGTTATTCAAATTTGAGTACAGGAATGTGGGAATTTCCAATCTGTAACCAAGTTGTTTGGAAGTCTTGGGTAACCTGCTATTTGGGACTGGCATCTGAAGTGGGGACAGTCTCATGGGACCGAGCCCTTCCTCTGTGTGATGTGACACTCTCTTCAGGGCAATCGTGTCAGAACAGATTTAACTGCAGGACGCCCAGCTGGGGTCACAGAGGATTGCTTAGTGGGCACACATTTGGTGACCAGCAGTGTCAGAAGTTGTGTGGCAAGTTCAGAGTGCCATGGCAAAGATTCGCTAACTCCGCATCTCTTCGTAAGGAACTCTCTGTAGCTCCCAGGCTTACCTCTTTTAGCTACAGCTATAAGCAGAGACAAAGTACAGTCTCCCTTCCCCTTTGGCCATTTTTAGGAAAAGGAAACAAATTGGCCCAGCCTGAGTCAAATGTCCTCTTTCTGAGGACATTGAAAAACCAATGAAACAAATTCTGGGCACAGATTACATATACGACAGCCAAAGTTTTGAGGGATGAATGAGGAGGAGCTGGGGGTGGTGAGCTGGAAAGATGCGAGGTCCTTGCCTTCCTATAGCACCCAAACCCAAATCAGTCCTACCCTCCTACTATGTTCTTTCCCAGAGCAGCAAAGCCCAGTCCTAAACACTGGGCTGCCTGGGAATTCCCAGGCAAAAGATCTAGACCTCATGATGTTGGTTGGATGAGGAGGGATGCTGCTGGGTATGTTACTTTACAAAGAAGAAGCCTGGTTCACGGATCTCGAAGGGCCATGATCTGTATATACAATGGAATACTACTCAGCCATAAAAAAGAATGAAATAATGTTTGTAGCAACATGGATGGAGCTAGAGATTAACACACTAAAACTGAAGTAAATCAGAAATAGAAAGACAAATACCATATGATATCACTTATATATGGAATATAAAGTATGACACAAATGAACTTCTTTGCAAAAAAACAGAAACAGACTTACAGACACAGGGAGCAGACTTCTAGCTGCCAAGGGGGAGGGAATGGGACTGAGAGTTTGGGATGAGCAGATGCAAATTATTATATACAGAATGGATAAAGAAGGCCCTACTGTATAACACAGGGATATTCAGTATCTTCTGATAAACCATAATGGAAAAGAATATGAAAAAGAATGTATGTGTATATATATATATATGTATATATATATATATATATAATCACTTTGATGTACAGCAGAAATTAACACAAATTGTAAATTAACTATACTTAAATAAATTTTTAAAAAAGGAAATGAGTATGATTTTGGTGAATTCACCACAATGCAGGGCCAGGCTCTGAGTTTTGCAGATTTAGAAACATTAGCTTGTCAGTGTTTCAGAACTGACATGATTTGTAGGCACTGATCCATATGAATGGGGTTTCAACAGCAACCAATACATAAATCCTAAATGAGAATTTATTAGCTTACAAAATGTATTTAAAGGCATATCAGTCTTCCCCAGGTCTGTTTTTCAAATACCGTTTTGAACCCCAACTGAATGCTGAACCCAGTGCTGAGTGCTGGGGACACAGAGATAAATTAGATACAGGCTTTGCTCTCTGAGAGCTCCCTAACTTATGTGTGTGTTGGGCGTGGGCAGACACCTTCCTTCTCTGAAATCACATAGCTTGAGAAACCAAGTCACAGTCAGGAAGCAGCTTGCTGAGGGTGAGACAAGAACAAGTGAGGTTGGTTGGAGGCTGGACTGCTCAGTGGTGTCTCTGGCAGCCTGGGCCCTGCTTTACTTGGTGGGGAGAACTGGATCCTGGAGTTGAGTTGGCACAGCCACTGTTCCCGTGCAGCTCTGCAGCCCAGCACTGCAGTGGGCCTCAGGCGCTCTTTGCATTTTTATGGCTGCCCACAGTCCCTTAAAGCAGGACCTTTTCTCTGTAGACAGTTCCCGTCTCATGGAAAATCTCCCCCTAGATCTGGGAGCTGAACGGTGGTGGTGGCATTCCCCATGAGTCTCATCCATTTCCCATTGATCTTACCATCATGTCACTTAGGACAGGAGCTGCCCTGAGGGCCCCTCAACCTGGCCTCCTTGTTAATCTGTGTTGTTCTTTTTCTTCAAGGGTGCAGGCTCCAGAGTGCACGTGCACCCAGGCTTGGGATCTTTCCTGACCCTGGATCAAACGCACATCCCCTGCATTGGAAGAAGGATTCTTAACCACTGGACCACCAGGGAAGTCTCCACGTATGTGTGTGGTTCTGATTGGACTCTCCATACTCCTCTGTGAGCCTCTACATTACTTTGGTCAACTTTCTCTCCTCTCAACAGTTTTTTCAAACATTTGACAATTCCTTGCAATCTTCCATCCAACCTTTATCCCTCTAACTCCTAACAGGTGACCGTGCCCCTTACTTTAGGAAGTAGGGGTGGGGTGCTACTCCCTTAAGCTCCTGAGGAAAGGCTCAACTATCCATCCTTAGTGCTTTGGGGCATCTCCCAGGGCCACCCCTTCGTACTTCAGCCTACTTGCTCTGTTCACTCCAATTTGCATCTGTTTTTCTGGCCTTTCTGCTCAATAGTGGGGTTGTGTTCCCTCTCCAGCCAGTTCATGTGTTGAAGTCCCAAGCCCCCATGTGATGGTGTTGGACATGGAGCTTCTGGGGGGTAATTAGGTCAGGAGGGTGGAACCCTCATGATGAGATGAGAGCCCTTCTGCAAAGAGATGCCAGAGAGATTGCTTCTCTCTGCTTTCCACCAGGTGAGGACCTGGAGAGAAGGTGACTGTCCACAAACCAGGAAGAAGGCCCTCTCTAGACACTGATCTGCCAGCACCTTGATCTTGGACTTCCTGGCATCCAGAACTGAAAAAAGAGCATTGTTTAAGCCATCCAGTCTGTAGTTTGTTTGTTTGTAACTTTTGGCTGCACCCTGCGGCTTTTGGGACCTCAGTTCCCCAACCAAGTAGCCAACTCATTGGAAGGTGGAGTCTTAACCATTGCACTGCCAGGTCCCTATAAAATGTTGTTGTAGGAGCCCAAACTGACTCAAACCCTTGGTTCTCACTTCTGGCCCTTTCTTCTTTCTTTATTTCCTATTTATTTATTTATTTGGCTGTGCCAGGTCTTAGTCACAGCATGCAAACTCTTAGTTGCGGTATGTGGGATCTAGTTCCCTGACCAGGGATCAAACCTGGGCTCCTTGCATTGGGAGTGTGGAGTCAGCCACTGGACCACCACACAAGCCCCCTTTCCTCTTTCTTTCTCCTGCCCCATCCTCTGCATGTCCCTCGGTATTTCCCAGGGTCCTGTCCAAATCCCCTTTTCTCCTTTCTCTGGTTCCTCTCCCTGAGTGACCTCACCCATTCCCAGGGCTTCAGTTGCTACTTCTGTACCACTCCTAAATATCTTTTTCCCAGCTGTTTGTTTCCCTGTGTGAGATAATAGAAAAATATATATATATTGGTCTCTGTCCCAGGTTCCTGGTTTAGAGAGAGTGCCTAAAAGTCTTGTAATTTCCCAAATGATAAGAGCGCTGCCAACATCTTTTTGTTCTTTTATTTGGTTTTTGACTCTGTCCCTGACACAAGGCTCTTAAAACACTTGTAAAACTTCTCAGTCCAGATAAGAGCACAATGAACATCTTTTGTTTTAACGAGGCCACTCTGGGTGAGCTCCTGAATGGGAATTGGTCATTAGAAAGACCAAGCCAGGCAGTATTAGAAGATTGAAATTTTCTATACTCTGACAGGATAGAGGGGCTGGACATGGAGTTAATAATTGATCATGCCTGTGTGAGGAGGTCTCCGTAAAATCCCAACATTAGGAGTGCAGAGAGTTTCCAGGTTGGTAAACGCATCCACCTACAGGGTGTTGCATCCCAACTCCACGAGGACAGACACTCCTGTGCTTGGTAATTATCCAGACCTCACCCTAGATCTCAGGAAGGGAACACAGGAACCTCTGATGTGTAGCTAAGGTGGACGAAAGTTGTGGGTGGCCTGGGGACCTACTTCTTGCAATTGGCTTCTGAAGTGGGCGGCAGAGCTGAGAACGCAGAGCAAGAGACCTGGGAGGGTAGGACTAGGAAGAGGATCGGAGTTCAGGGCCAGGGCCAAGGAGAAAGAGCACAGGGGCGGTCACAGGCTGGCTGGCTCAGACCCAGACAGGCGGAGCGGGAGGGCTCATTCATGCAGGGCCAGCCCAGGGCTGAGGTTGCCGAGCTGGCTGGCCCGGCCCAGGCCCTCTTGGGGCTGGGAGGGAATTTCCTCGGGCTCCCTCCCCCGGGGCTGGGCGAGCGGGAACCTGTGCAGAGGATTTTCATTTGAGGAGCGACCTCGGAGTGAGTGGCAGGGCGGGAACTCCAGGATACCTGAGGCAGCTCCTTGGCCTGTCCTGCCTGGGACGCACCTTGGCCTCCCCCCCAGGTAAGCTGTGGGCGCTGGTGAGGGCGCGGGGCGCCGTCGGCCGGGTCCCTCTGTCGGGCGGGGAGCGCCGGAGGCCCAGGGCCCACCGAGGACCGCTCCCTTGGCAACCTCCTTCCGGAGGAGGCTTCAGGAGCGTCCGCTCCTGCTACTTTCATTTTAAAAGTTGGCAGCAGGTTGGGCCAGGAGTCAGGGGGCTGTCTCTGACTCACCCCTCTCCCCGATGGTGGGAGGACCAGGTAATGCCATTGCCCCTCAGCCCTGGTCAGTCTCTCGCCTTCTTTCTCTCCCTGCATCCCATGCGCCTTAGTAACCTGTCCCCAACTCCAGTCCCACAGTTCTCTCCTCCCTCCAACGGAGCCAGATCCTTGTCCTCCCTAGACCTCTGCCCCGGGAGACCACGGCCAGGGCCGGACAGTCTCCGGCTGCTTCCTGCCCAGCAAGTCTCCGAGGTTGTTTGCTCCTTCCTGGTATGGGTGTCTGAAGGATTCTGTTCACTCCTTAATATGTTACTTTTTATTCATTATTCATGATTCTCCGCAGGGTGTGGGGGCATGGGGTGGGGCAGGGGTGAAGTTAGGGGTGGGGCACACAGTTTCGCTCTTCCTGGGAATAAGAGAACTGAAATTTATTTCACAAATGTATGGTGATCATCTATAAGCAGGTGGCCAGCGTGGCAGAGTGGAAACATTTTGGAGTCTTAGAGAGGCATTTGGATTGATATCCCACCTCTTCCTGAAGGTCAGTTTCCTTATCTCTAAATAGTATTGTTACAAAGAGGACATGAGATGTTGTTTTCTTGGTGGGACTCCATGGACATGAGATGATACATATTAAACACCAAGCCCAGTGCGGGGCACACAGCAAGGCCGGCTCCAGAAACACCTGTGCTTCTTTGGCCCGCTTCCTGCCACACCCTGCCCTAACTGCCACCCTCCCCTCTCTGTCTTGTAAAGATGTAGCAGACGCCCTTGGCCTTGAAGGCCCTTGGGCTGACCTGTAAACACAGCAGGGAGTGAAGGGGCAGGTGGTGAAGGGAGGGCCTGAATAGGAAAAGCGCCTCCTGCCGTTTGAGGTTAGAACAGCAGTCAGGGCCGGGACCTCTAGCTGGAAGGAAAGGAAGGCTCTCCTGCTGTGTTTTTGAATTTGCATACTTAGAGTCAGTGATGGGAACCATCAGTTCCTGCCACCAAATCCGCCTGCTCTCAGGTTACAGCCTTTTAAATGCGTAATCTCATTTAATCGTAACCCTATTGTATTATCCTCAGCCCCATTTTATAGTTGAGAACATGAAGATACAAACAAGGATTTGCCTAAGGTCACGTGGCTAATAATAAGTAGAATAATTATAATAATAATAATCCAGAATTCATATCTAGGTCAGACTCTGGATTCCACACTTTGTTCAAATCCTTATTGTCCTTCAAATTTCTGTGTATCAGAAAGAACAAAAGGCCATCAGCTTTCCCCCAGCTTCCTAGACACTGGCTTCTCACTTGCGGTACATCAGTACATCTGCTCTGGGCTGCTTCATCCAAGTGGGAAAGAGCACAGTCCTCCCTCATTCATTCATTGTCACTCATTCATACTTCATTCATTCAGTCATGTGCTCTGTTGGCCCTATGTATATGTTCACAGCTTATAGTGAGCACCCTGTTATGTCCCTGATACAGAAATGTTCGAGGAATCTTTTGTTAATTCAACGAACATAATCTGATTCATTCTGTGGATTCCATAATAGGGATTCAAGTGAAGTGAAGTCGCTCAGTCGTGTCCGACTCTTTGAGATCCCACAGACTGTAGCCTACCAGGCTCCTCAGTCCATGGGATTTTCCAGGCAATAGTACTGGAGTGGGTTGCCAAAGATGAATAAAATAGGTCTTCCCTGGTGACTCAGTGGTAAAGAATACGCCTGCCAATGCAGGATACACGGGTTCGATTCCCTGATCTGGGAAGATCCCACATGCTGTGGAGCAACTAGGTCCGTTCGCCACAATTATTGAGCCTATGCTCCAGAGCCCGGGAGCTGCAACTACTGAAGCCCACTCGCCCTAAATCCCACGCTTTACAAGAGAAGCCACCACAATGAGAAGCCTGCACGGCACAATTAGAGAATGGCCCACGCAGCAACGAAGGCCCAGCACAGCCAAACATAAATAAATAACTTTAAAAGATGAATAAAACAAGTTCTATCTTCAGGGCTTTCACAGCCTTGTGGAGGAGACAGTGATAATACGAAGAAGACAGTGGTACCCTAAGGGGCATATTATTTGTTACTGTATCCCTCGCTTAGCACAATGGCAGGTGCACAGCAGAGGCTTAAGAAGGCTTTGCAGAGGCAATGTTAGGACAGAGTCTTGGAGCGGGTGTTAGGACTTGGCCAAGAGAACAAATTGGGGAGGGAAGATGTTCTAACAGAGAGAGATGCTCATGAAAAGACCTAGTGGAGGGTGGGAGCTAGAATTGCTAGGCGCTCAGTAAGACCAAAACTAGTGGTTACCAGTGGGGAGAGAGGAAGGGATGGGGCAAGATGGGAGTTGGAGACAGAGGTTCAGGCTGAAGTGAAGTGAAGTGAAGTCGCTCAGTCGTGTCCGACTCTTTGCGACCCCATGGACTGTAGCCTACCAGGCTTCTCCGTCCATGGGATTCTCCAGGCAAGAGTACTGGAGTGGGTTACCATTTCCTTCTCCAGAGGATCTTCCCAACCCAGGGATCGAACCCGGGTTTCCCGTGTTGGAGGCAGACACTTTAACCTCTGAGCCACCGGGGAAGCCCTTGAGGTTCAGGCTACTATGTGTAAAATAAATAAGCTACAAGGATATATTATATAGCCCAGGGAATATAGCCGATATTTTATAACAACTTTAAATGGAGTACAACCTATAAAAATTTTGAATTACTATGTTGTACACCTGAAACTAACATAGTATCACAAGTCAACTATACCTCAATAAAAAATTAATTAGAGGTAATAAGGAAGAAAAGAATGAAGGTGGATTCTCTTACAGACAGAAGATTATTCTGTCGATTAAGAATAATCGATTTGGCTGCTCGATTTGACAGTGAGGACTGGTTTTGACAATTGGATTATATGGCAGACATTTTCCATAAGCTGAGCAAGCTAAATCTGTAGCTCCAAGGTTTAAAGGAAGACATATCTAAAGCATGTCTCTAATAAAGACTATGCTAGAAAGTTCTATCTTGCAACTGATTTTGTGAGAAATAATTTATTGTTGACTTAAAAGTGTATGAGAGTAATATAGCTTGTCCGAAATTCTTATGGGGCTTCATGAGCAACAAATGTGAACACTACAAGTGTATGGACGCACAACATCATTGCCCAGGGGCATCACAGTGGGGACTGATAAGGTGAGGTGAAGAGGCTTGTCTGGAGATAAGCAGGGGGCAGAATTGGAGCAAGAACCAGGGTTTTCTGAGTGTAGCAACTCAGTGTTCTTTCCAAATTTCCTCCTTCTTCCTTCTTCTACTCACTTAGTGGTTTATTCAGCAAACAGTAAGCACCATTAGATAGGATATAAAAGAAAATTGCCGACTTTCCTGGAGCTTATATTCTAGTAGAAAGAGACAGACAACAGATAAACAAACAAACCAGATTTTTATTTTTACATATTTATTTGACTGCATCGAGTCTTAGGCAGCGAAAGGAGAAGAGAGTGGCAGAGGATGAGCTGGTTAGATAGCATTACCAACTCAACGGACATGAATTTGAGCAAACACCAGGAAATAGTGAAGGACAGGGAAGCCTGGCTTGCATGCTCCAGTCCATGGGGTTGCAAAGAGCCGGACACAACTTAGTGATTGAAAACAACAGCAGCAGCAACATTGAGTCTTAGCTGTCATACCGGAGATCTACTTTGTGGCATGCGGGATCAATGTTGATTGTGGCATGTGAGCTTCAATTTGTTGCAGCACGTGGGCTCTAGAGCTCCGGCTCAGTAGCTGCAGTGTGTAGGCTCTGTGGTGTAGCATACGGGCTTAGTTGCCCCGTGGCATGTGGAATCTTCCCTCATAGCCCAGTCAGTAAAGAACTGCCTGCAGTGCAGTAGACCCGGGTTCGATTCCTGGGTCGGGAAGATCCCCTGGAGAAGGAAATGGCAATCCACTCTAGTATTCTTGCCTGGAAAATCCCATGGACAGAGGAGCCTGGCGGGCTACAGTCCATGGGGTTGCAAGAGTTGGACACAACTTAGCGACTAAACCAACCACCCAACCAATGTGGAACCTTAGTTCCCTGACCAGGGATTGAATCCATGTACCCTGCATTGGAAAGTAGATTATTAACCACTAGACCACCAGGGAAATTCCCAAACCAAGTGTTTTTGGACAGTTAAGTGCTGAAAGTGAGTTAGAAGTGGGATGTGATAGAGTATATGGGGTGGGCAGAGGTTGGGCTGCCACTACAGAGAGGCCAGAAAAAGAGCTAGCCTTGAGTGTACGTGCTGGGGTTTGGGGGGTGGGGGGTGGGGAGGAGAAAGGGTTAGGTAGAGGGAACAGCAAGTGCAAAGACCCTGAGACAGGAGAGAGCTTGGTGTGTGCTTGAGACAGAAAGAAGCCCCTGTGGTTGCAGCACAGAGATGTTGGGAGAGTAGTAGAAGGTTAAAAGAAGGCTGGAGCTAGCTGGTGCAGGATTTATCAGCCAAGCCAAGGACCCTGTATTTACCTTGAAGACAATGGGAAACACTGAACGGTTTTGTTTATTCGTGTATATTGGCTGTGCTGGGTCTTTGTTGCTGTGCGTGGGCTTTCTTTAGTTGCAGTGAGCAGGGGCTCCTCTCTAGGTGCTTTGTGAGGACTTCTCATTGAGATGGCTTCTCTTGCTGCAGAGCATGGACTTGAACGTGGGCTTCAGTAGTTGTGACGCATAAGCCCAGTTGCTCCAGGGCATGTGAGATGCTCCCAGACCAAGGATTGAACAGTGTCCCCTGCACTGCAAAGTGGACTCCCAACCACTGGGCTGCCAGGAAAGCCCCCCACTGAAGGATTTTTAAGCAGACAGTTGATTGTATTTTGTTTTGGAAGAGGGGCAGGAATGGAAATAGAGATGGAGATTAACTGAGAGGCTCTTTCGGGTGAGACAGCTGCTGTCTACTCTGCTGAGGGGGTGTGAAGATGAATGATGTTAAAGGGAAGGCAGAATGGTGTGGAATGTCTTGTCATCCTCTAGTTCTGATGAGGGGTGCTGGTAACTATTGCTATACAACAAATCACTATAAGGCATAGTAGCTTCCAACAACAGCCATTTGATTTTGTCATGAGTCTGTGGGTCCGGAATTTGGGTTTAAGTGAGCAGTTCTGCTGCATGTGGTGTCAGCTGAGATCATTCCCTCGACTCTGTTCAGCTGGTGGATGACCTGGGCTGGAAGGTCCAAGAAGGCTTCACTCATAGGTCTGGCACTTGGTGCTCTTCTATGTGGTCTCTCTCTCCTTGTGAGTAGCTTGGACTTCCTCATGGGATGGTGGCCTCAGTGGAGGTCATTCTTCCTATATGATGTCAGATCTCGAAGAGGGAACATTCCAAGAGGAACAGAAGTAGGGCTGCAGATCTCTGCAGGCCTGGCCTTGGAGGCATCCGGCACTACTTCTGCCTCATGTTATCATCAGTCACAACTAGTCACAGGTCTGGCCCAGATTCAAGGTGGGGAAACAAAACCACCTTTTAGTGGAGAAACAGCAAGTAATATGCTCCGTCTTTAATCTACCACACTGGGCTTCTGGAAAGTGAATAACCGCAACTGACCTGATGAGACTGGCCCACTTTACAATCTAAACCACGGTTCAGCACCCTCTTCTTACCCGAGGTTTTGCTTTCCCTGGTTTCAGTTACCTGAAGTCAACCTTGGTTTGAAAATATTGAGTGGAAAATTCCAGAAATGAACAATTCATAAATTTTGAGTTGTGCACTGTTCTGAGTAGCTTGATGAAATCTCAAGCTGTCCTGCTCCATCTGGCCCGGGACATGAATCATTTCTTTGTCTAGTGTATCCTGCCCAGTCATCTAGCTGCAGTCTCGGTTATCAGTTGAGGTATGCCAAAGTCACCCTTATTTTACTTTCTAATGGCCCCAGAACACAAGGGTAATAATGCTGGCAATTTGGATATGCTGCAGATAAGCTGTAAAGTGCTTCCTTTAAGTGAAAAGGTGAAACTTCTTGACTTAATAAGGAAAGAAAAAAGGGAACTTCCCCGGTGGTTCAATGGTGAGGACTCTGTTTCCACTGTAGGGGACACAAGTTCGAGTCCTGGTCAGGGAACTAAGCTTCCACAAGTCACATGGTGTGACCACCACCAACAACAAAAATGGTAAGAAAAAAAATTGCATTCTGAGGCTGCTAAGATAAAAATGAATCATCTATCTATGAAATTGTGAAGAAGGAAAAAAAAATTCATGCTAGGTTTGCTACTCACCTCAAACTGCAAAAGTTACAGCCACAATGTATGATAAGTGCTTAGTTAAGATGGAAACAGCTTTAAATTTGTACAATAAGATTTGGAGAGAGAGAGAAAGATGACAACATTCACATAACTTCTATTACAGAATATTGTTTTAATTCTATTTTATTATTAGTTATTGTTGTTAATGTTTAATTTATAAATTAAACTCTACCATAGGTATGTGTGTATAGGAAAAACCATTGAATAGATAAAATTTGGTGCTACCCACAGGTTCAGATATTCCCTGGGACTTGGAATGTATTGCTGTGGATAAGGGGAGACTACTGTATACTGTGTTGGAACAATTTATAGGTCTTTGTTCTCCACTGGGGAATAAAGAGGGCCTGGGGAATAGGAAGTGGTTTTGTTTTTGCTTTTTTGTGTGTTTCCAGAGTATAGCATATACAAGGCATTCAGGGTATGTTGTCCAATAAATTCACACATCACGTAAGAATTCATTGGTTATCGAATCATAGTGTACATGAGAATCCCCTGGGGAGCTGTTACAAAGACAGGCAGGTTCCTGGGCAAGACCCCGGCCCAGAATCCAAATTTCTAGGGGAGGGGGTTTCAATCTTAGCTGCACATCAAAAAATCCCAGTGCCCAGGCCCTAGCTGCAGAGGCCTTAGTTCAAATGATCAGGGGAGAGCTCAGAATTTACACTGCTTTACAATCTCCTCAGGCAATTCTGATGTGTGGCCAGGGTTAAGAACCACTGCCGTAGGATTAGAACCAGCCATCTCCACTTGACTTTTCCATATGATTCTGTAGCTGGTTTACGTCAGGGTGGCCAGCTGTCCTTGGTGTGCCCAGGACTGTCCTAATTTTAGCACCCTAAATCACATATCCCTCGTCCCGTGCAAAGCAGCAGAGCTGGTTATCATCAATGGACCATTATTTAAGAAGCATTGAAGATGAGGCAGTGAAAGCCTTTTTGAAGAATACCTACAAATACCTACTGAGCAGTGATTCTGCCTCCTTACTGAAGGGACTGAAATAGTATCATCATGTTATCAAACAGAGCTAACTCCTTGAATTAAGGAGGTTGGGAGTTTTTTTTTCAGCCCTGTGCTCTGGTGGGCTAGGTCATTGCGTGCTGCATGCTAAGTCACTTCAATCGTATCTGACTCTGTGTGACCCCATGAACTGTAGCCCGCCAGGCTTCTCTGTCCGTGGCATTCTCCAGGCAAGAATACTGGAGTGGGTTGCCATGCCCTCCTCCAGGGGATCCTTCCAACACAGGGATCACACTTGTGTCTCTTATGTCTCCTGCATTGGTAGGCGGGTTCTTTACCACTGGCACCATCTGGGAGTTTTCCTTTAGCTCTGTGCTCTGGCAGGCTATGTCATTAGCCTAGTTAAATAGTGTGTCTGTCTTTGGGACTTCTTCCATATTCTATTTCTTAGTGTGCATGAGGCAACTTTGAAAGTCTGATCACAATCAACAAGGAAAATGTGTTGAGGACAGTATGAGATACAACATAAAGCTTTGGTCTTTACAGTATGTATTATTGTTACTATTATTTACTATAATAGAAAACAAAAATGTTATAATAGAGTGCTTAAATAGCTCTGTGGGGAGGCAGTGGGTATATTAATAGTGGAGTGGCTCAGGATCTAGCCTCAAGAATGGGACAGTGCTCTGGCTTTGCTTCTGATGTGCAATCACAGGTACCTCTTTTTGCCTTAGTCATTCATCTGTAAGATGGGAATAAAAATGGTGTCTTTTTCACAGGGCAGCTAGGAGGATTCATCAAAGTACCATAAGTGATGGGGATTCCCTGATGGTCCAATGGTTAGGACTCAGTACTTTTACTGCTGTAGGCCTAAGTTCGATCCCCATTCAGGCAACTAAGATTCTGCAAGCCTTGAGGCACGGCCGAATGAAACAAAAACAAAAAACAAACTAAAAACCCCACAAGTGAAAGCAATTCTGTGGATTGGGAAGGGGCAGTCATGATAGTCTTTGAATGGGAGAGACACAAAGAAATTATTCCACTGAGAGGTTTTGTACATGACCAGAGTCTTGGTCCCCCCACCTTGAACCACAGCCACAGTTGTGGGATTCCAAAGAAGAATCTTTTAACACATAGTGGGCATGCAGAAGCCTCAGGAAGAAGAGCATCCCTACCTTAGGTGCCCTCACAATCGAGGGCAAGTGTGCTCTGCTTCAGGAATAAGGAACACTTTTGGAAAAGGAGATTTGTGAAGGTACTTTCTATTTTGTTTTAAAATCTTTTGCCTATTTATTTCAAGTGTATTCTTGGAGATGTAGCGAAAAGAAAACAACCACAACCACAAACCCATAAATTGGAAAGGCTGGTTCTTAATTTCTGTAGCTAAAAAAGCCCTCTTTCAGGCTATAACCACAGACAGATTGCTGCCGGACTCTGGAATGAGGCATAATGATGGTCTGCAGTGTGATGAAGGAGGCGGTTCGTCTCTGTGGCCCAGAAGCCCAATCCGGGGCCTCTCCAATTACCCAGGTTGCCTAGCAACAGCACCCAAAGCCTCCCCACCAGGCCCAGCTGGGCAGCAGTTGGGTACACCCAGCATAGTCTGTTGCCCGGCCTTCTGGACACCCCAGCCACATCAAGGCTGGACTCAGCCTCTGCAAGGGTCTGCCTGGTACCAATGAATGGGTGGGGCCAGCTGTTTAAAAAAACAGTTCAGATGTCTGAAACCGACTTGTTCGCGTGCAGCTGGGAAAGCAGCACAGCTTAGTGATCGAAAGCCTCTTCTGCCAAAGAGGAGTTGTCCTCAGGTTGGTGGCCTTGGCAGTGCTCTCCTGGGTGAGGTGAAGAAGGGAAGGTGAGCCTGACTTAGTCCTCGGGTTCTCAGAGAATCACATCCTTTTTCTTTCCTGCACATCTTCCTCCATCTTGACTGCTTGCAGCAGTAATGGGAGTGGTGGGTGTTCCCAGCCCCGCTTGCCAGTTCTGCTACAGTTCCCATCTGGGAACTCTCAGAGTCTAGTCGGGATCTGATCGGAGAGCTGGAGGAGGAACTGGGAGGAGGAAAGAGGGAAGGATGGGATGAAAATACTCAAAACTATGCACACTTCTTGCACACTTGTTACATGGGAATCACAAGGCAGAGGCACGCATGGGGCCTTTGGAGTCAGACGCCTTCGTCTCCTGCTCCACCTTCTCACCAGCTCTATGACCCTGAGCACGGTGCTCGGGAAGCCTGAGTTACCTTATCCATAAACTGGGGACGTTATTATCCCAACTTACAAGACTGTTGTAAGAAGTAAAGGAGAGCGTGCTCCTAAAGTGTTTGGCATAGAACCGGGCACACACTAAGTGCTCACCATTATGGCAACTCTTAGAATTTCATTTGATTCTTACAATAATTCTGTAAGATATTGCTGCTGCTGCTAAGTCACTTCAGTCGTGTCTGACTCTGTGCGACCCCACAGACGGCAGCCCACTGGGTCCCGCCATACCTGGGATTCTCCAGGTAAGATATTGTGGGGAGTAGAATTCGAGTCTTCACAGTGCCAAGCACAAGGAATAGTGCTCCCTGAAGACAGGTGACAGTCCCTTTGGTAACCAATGCAGCGTGGTAGCTCTGCAGGTCTCTATGAAGGCTCAGTGATGGGAGAATGATGACAATGGGGGTGGGTGGGTGTGCGGAGGAAAAGGACGAGGGGAAGTGCTTCTCGGTTTAAGAGAAGTAACCAAAACTCTTAGTTAATATGGTGTACACGGAATTCCTCTCTCCTTCCCTCCCTCCTTCCAGTATTCTTTTAAATAAACTGTATTTTGGAACAATTGTAGATTTACTAATACATCAAAGTTGCAGAGAGTTTGTTTACCTTCTACTCAGATACAAGTATTTTCTGAACACCTTTGATGCATCAGGAACTTTCTGGGCTTGTGGAATACAGCAGCAAAACTGTGTCAGCCTCTTGTTGGAAGATCACAGAGACTGTGAGATAGAGTGGATCTCTAATAGTACTCACACTTCTGACACCAAATGTGTGGGTTTTCCATGTCAAGCAATTCTGACCCTGACTACCCTACAGATTAAGGGCTCAGTTCCACAAAGCTGCTCCCGATCTCAGATGCAGGTGCAAGCCTAGGCTTCCAGGGCTTTTGACTAAATGGCTATAATTTCAGCGTTTCTGTCACCTCCCTCCTTGGGTTTCATATTTTGCTAGAGCAGTTCACTGAACTCAGGACAGGACATTGCCTACTATTATCAGTTTATTATAAAGACTACAACTCAGGAGCAGCCAAATGGAAGAGATGTGTAGGGCAAGGGACATAGAGCCCCCACACCTTCTGTAAATGCGTCACCCTCCCAGCACCTTTAACTGTTCACCTAACCTGGAAGCTCTCCAAACCCACTTGTTTAGGATTTGTCTGGAGATTCAATTACATAGGGATGATGGATTAAATTATTGACCACTGATGACTAAACTCGGTTTCGAGCACTTCTTCCCATCCCAGAGGTGGGGGACTGAAAGTCCCAGCCCTCTAATCACATGGTTGTTTCCTCTGGTGACCAGTCCCCATCCTCTAAGAATAACTTCATTTGCATAAACTCAGGTACAGTTGAAAGAGGCTTATTAAGAAGAGCAAAAGATACTCCTCTCACACTTATCACTCAGGAAATTTCAGGGGTATTAGGAGCTCAGTGCCGGGAGCTGGGAGGAAGACCAAATGATTTCTTAATATATCACAATGTCATGGTAGATTACAAGATCACTGGAAGGAAATAAGCAGAAACAAAGGGAGACCAGGCAGTTAGAAAGTGAAAGTGAAGTCCCTCAGTCGACTATGCAACCCCATAGACTAGCCTACCAGGCTCCTCTGTCCGTGGGATTTTCCAGGCAAGAGTACTGGAGTGGGTTGCCATTTCCTTCTCCAGGGGATCTTCCCAACCCAGGGATCGAACCTGGGTCTACTGCATTGTAGACAGATGTTTTACCGTCTGAGCCACCAGGGAAGTCTGGGGAGGAAGACCAAATATATATATTTCTTAATATATCACAATGTCATGGTAGATTACAAGATCACTGGAAGGAAATAAGCAGAAACAAAGGGAGACCAGGCAGTTAGAGGTACAGAGCCAGGTAGGCAAAAAGAGCCACACTGTCGCTGCCGCATGCTCATTGCTTCAACCTGCATGAAAGACACAGCGGGCATCGGATGTTGGGTGCCACACTGACTCCAGTGGCACAGCTGGATGGACACGAGATACTGCTGCCGTTGCTTTAAAGTGCACCATGTAAAGACTCTTCCCCATCCGCAGCGCCAGTCCTCCAAATTCTAAGCAAATGCAGCTGATTGCTCAAGCCCAGGTCACATACCTGAGCCTAAGAACCTGAAAAAGTGAGTATTGGACATTTTTAGCTTTTGTACTGGGAAGTGGTCCTTGTTGCCCACCCAGATTTGTGAAATGAGTAATTGGCTGAGAAAATTAACAAATGACCATTACATAAGCATTATCCGAAGAATACAGTGGAAGTGTTACAGAACCAAACTTGGGTCCACTCATGCATGCACGGAAGCCAATCTACTGACACTGGGTTGTGGTGAAGGAAGGTGCTGTGTTTATTGCAGGGCATCAAGCAAGGAGTCCAGGGTGGCTAGTTCTCAAAACACCTGAACTCCCTGATGGGTTTCAGCTAAGCCTTTTTTAAAGGCACGACGAGGAAGGGGCGACCTAGGGTATGTGATCAGCTGGCACACAGTTCTCTGATGAGGTAACAGGGTGGAGTCACAGGGTTAACGTTATCAATCCTTAGATTCAGTAGGCCTGGGGGCTCTGCTCGTGGTCATCAGGTAGTTAACGTCTTTCATTTGGTGGGGGTTTTAGTATCTGCAAAACAACTCAGGAAATGTGCATCAGATATGGTTATCTAGGTGCTTTAGAGAGGAGCTGAAGCAGAGGATATGGCAGAGAGGTCTGTCCTGGGAAGGCCCCATATGGTTCTGCTCAGTTACAGAAGTCCTTAACTTAAATTTTTTGGACTTAATTTATAACATAATTTTGAGAAGCACTGTGTGATATTGAAAATGCTACATGGCATTTTGAGGGACTCCAAGGAGCTCCAGGCCTTTACGTCTCAGTGCAGAAAGAATTCAGTGAGAGGCAAAGTGATAGGTAAGAAGTAATGTATTAGAACAGGATGCTTGTGAGGCTTATAAGTGGGCAGGCGAGAAGGTGCCCCACCCCAAGAACTTAGTGGGCTACAGTTTTATAATCAAAGGAGAAGTCAGAAAGGCAGAAAACCACTTTCTTCCTCATTCTTGAGTAGATGTCATGCTTCCATCGTCAGCTCCTCCTCTATGTCAGGTGCGGGAGGTTTTTGGGTCCCTACATGGTCCAGACACAATGACTGTCACTGTGCCTGTCACGACACTAGGGAAGAATTATCTCAGATCTCAGTCCACTGAGGATCTTGCACTTTGAACTGTTACCTTTCCATAAATTGTTTTTCGTGTGTGCAGAGCGCATGCCCTAGGGGTCACTAACTTACCAGGCTCACTGGGCAGGATGTGGATCTCATGCCACCGTGGATTTACTGTCCGGGGGCATGTCTCACGCTTCTGTTGTGTGGTTTTGTTGCTAAGCAGCCCTGCTTGGTTTTGTGGTTAAGCAAACCTGTTTTCTTGAGTGATCATTAACTTACAAGGGTCTCCCATACTTTTTTCTTGACTTATAATCCCCTGGTGGGATTAACTATTTAATTACCAACTTCGTCTCTTTACTCTGTCCCTATCAGTATTCTCAATAGTGAATAAGGGCACCTAAGAGGTCTTTGGGCTTCCCTGATAGCTCAGTTGGTAAAGAATCCACGTGCAATGCAGGAGACTCCAGTTCAATTTCTGGGGCAAGATCCACTGGAGAAGGGATAGGCTACTCACTCCAGTATTCTTGGGCTTCCCTTGTGGCTCAGCCGGTAAAGAATCTGCCTGCAGTGCAGGAGACCGGGGTTCAAGCCCCTGGAGAAGGGAAAGAATACTCACTCTAGTATTCTGGTCTGGAGAATTCCATGGACTGTATTGTCCATGGGGTCACAAAGGGTCAGACATGACTGAGCGACTTTCACTTCACGAGCGGTCTTCAGAAAAATCCCTTGCCAATGTCTAGAGTCTCCTATGTAAATCTTCTTATTGAAATCTCTTTTTCTACATATATATATATTTTAAAGGCTGATCACTATACTGGGTAAATGAGCAGAGCCTTCCCCTTTCCAATCCTTGGCCAGCACACTGGCTCCATGATTCATAACAAGAGCAATGCTTATACCAGGTAAGGTCAGGAAGTAGAAAAGTTCTTTCCATTTTTCCTCTTCTTGAGAGTAATTGCTAACTTGAAGGGAAGATCTTCAGTTCTTGTGTGCAGGGGAACATCTCCATTTTTAACCAGAAGGCTCTGTGTCCTTTCTACTTTTCCAGTATTCTTTTTAATAATCTACCCCAGTTGTTCTCTAAGTGTAGGATGAGAACATTTCACAGCAGTTCCACCTAGTTTTGATCTGAATGCGAGTGTGTGTGTTCGTGTGTGTGTGATTTCAACAAAGAGTTGACAGCCACTTGCTGCAGATAAAAGGTAGGGCTGAGGCATAATATCAAGTCTACATTCAAGAAAGCTTAAGAAACCTGCATCATCTTTCCTNAACATTTCACAGCAGTTCCACCTAGTTTTGATCTGAATGCGTGTGTGTGTGTTCGTGTGTGTGTGATTTCAACAAAGAGTTGACAGCCACTTGCTGCAGATAAAAGGTAGGGCTGAGGCATAATATCAAGTCTACATTCAAGAAAGCTTAAGAAACCTGCATCATCTTTCCTTAATGAATAAGGAAGCAGTCGATGTAGTAAACAATTCACTCCATGAGTAACACTGTGTGAGAGTGACCAAGTAAATAATTTGATAGCTGTAGATGTTTTTATATTTCTGAGACTATAATGTGTTGTAACCATTGCTGACTTGTTTTGAGGTCTTGTGCTATGGACTGAGTCTCTGAAAATTCTGGTAATCCACAAAATTCAGATTATCTATCCCAACTTTGACTTATAGAACCCATGGCCTATATAGGCTACACCCTCATGATTAATGACATGACCCTAGCTTATACTTGCTTTGTGAGGCCCTGGGGAGGGGAACCTTTGACCCAGGAAGTGCTGGTGAGCAGATTTCAGCACAGTATAAGGAAGGAGAACTATCAGAAAATACAACAACCTGATTAACGTACTTTAAGGTTCTTTGTAATTTTTCACTACTCTAAATAGTTCTGCTCTGAACATCTTTGAGCGATAGCCTTGAGTACTTGCTCAAATACATTTCTAGAAGTAGAATAAGTCTGTTGAAAGATATATGAGTTTCATATTTTATAGAAACTACCCAATTGCCTTGTGAAAAGCCTGCATCAATTACACATCATAAACGGCACCCATTTTCATATAGCCTTATAAGTATGGATCAGTGGTTTTCATTGTTGCCAATCTGGTCAGTAGTGTTTCCATGGCGGTGAATTGTGCTCAGAAATTCAGCTGTGGGAGCAGAAGGTAAACAGGAGTGGGAGGGGCAGGGAATGTCAGATGAGAGGCAGCACCTGTGGAGATGAACCAGAGAGAGGCCTCGATATTCATGCAACAGGCACACAGACGGGTACGGAAGTCAGAGCGTGACAGTGTTTGAGAAGAGAGATCAAAACAAAATGCCACCATCTCTACCAACATGTTCATCTATTTCTAGAATCTACTATTAGTAGGTAGACCTAGACGTCAGATCCCTTTACTGCATGCATCAAGGAGGTCTTCCTTGGTGGCTCAGACAGTAAAGAATCTTCCTGCAATGCAGGAGACCTGGGTTCGATCCCTTGGTTGGGAAGATCCCCTGGAGAAGGGAGTGGCAACCCACTCCAGTATTCTTGCCTGGAGAATCCCATGAACAGAGGAGCCTGGTGGGCTACAGTCCATGGGGTCTCGAAGAGTTGAACACGACTGAGTGACTAATACACACTCACACACATACCAAGGAAGAAAGCACACACAGAGTGAGCTCAGCCAAACTGAATGGGTCAGATACTTTTGCAACACAGGAAATATATTTCACTAAAATAAATGATGGCCTTGAGGTCATAAAATTTCTGGAAATTTTGAAGTCTGGAAAAAAAAGAAAAATTGGGGGAGAAATGTAATCCTTGTTTTCTAGCTCTTTTTATAGGTGTGTGTGTGTGTGTGTGTGTGTGTGTGTGTTAGTCACTCAGTTGTGTCTGACTCTTTGTGACTCCGTGGACTGTAGCCTGCCAGGCTCCCCTGTCCATTTTCCAAGCAAGAATATTGGAGTGGGTTGTCATTCCCTTCTGCAGGGGATCTTTCCAACTAAGGGATTTAACGTGGGTCTCCCACATTGCAGGCAGATTCTTCACTGTCTAAGCCATCAGGGAAGCCCTTTTATAGCTATAAAGTTGTGTTATTAACAATGTGGAATTTTATTTCCTCGTGAAATGATCACGTATGACTAGGGCTTATTAATACAATGTTAATCACTCCTACTTGAGCTTATTAAAAAAAAAAACAAAACACATTTATTTATTTTGCTGCACTGAGTCTCAGCTGTGGCTTGTGAGATCTAGTTCCCTGACCAGGGATTGAACCCAGGCCCCCTTCATTGAGAGTGTGGAGTCTTAGCCACTGGACCACTAGGGAGTCCCTGAACTTCTTTTAAAAGTGCCTTAGTATTTGCATTTAAGAGCTTCTGATCTTAAATCCATACTCTGTTTTGCCATTTATGAGACATGAAACAAACTAGAAATAATCATCAATATGTAAGGAAAATTAATAAAATACTGGATTGGCCAAAAAGTTCATCCAGGTTTTCCACAAAACATTGCAAAAAGCCCAAAATTTTTGCCCAACCCCATAGTTATTTCTATACACTTAGAGTCTGACTCTTGGAGACTGGGTGAGTGTAAGAGAAGAAGCCTTTATTTTCAGCAAAGTTATTGGGAAAAAAGTAATAAAAGGGGACTTCCTTAAATTTATTAACTATAATCTGCAACCTTGCCTAATGGAGTGCATTTGAAAAAAAAAAAATAAATGTGACCTAATTCCTAGTAACTTGCAGTGTGAAAATAGACCCCAGACTCAGTCCCACCCTTCCTTCTAGCCATCTATCTGCCTATCCACATACCCACTCATCCATCCATAGCCGATAAGACTAATAATTAAGGCGTGTTTACTATGTGCCCGAAACTGTTTTAAGGCTTTATATGGATTATCTCAAATAATCTTCCCCAAAATGCTATGAGGTGGGGTTGCTAGATGCAAACTATTACATTTAGAATGAATTAGCAACAAGGGCCTACTGTATAGCACAGGAAGCTGTAATCAATATCCCGTGATAAGCCATAATAAAAAATAATACATATAAAAGGATGTCTATACGTGTATAACTGAGTCACTTAGCTGCACAGCCGAGATTGGCACAACACTGTAAATCAACTATGCTGCAATAAAAAATACAATTAAAAATGTTATGAAGTAAGTGCTATCCTTGGAGAAGGCGATGGCACCCCACTCCAGTACTCTTGCCTGGAAAATCCCATGAACGGAGGAGCCTGCTGGGCTGCAGTCCATGGGGTCGCGGAGAGTTGGACATGACTGAGCGACTTCACTTTCACTTTTCACTTTCATGCATTGGAGAAGGAAATGGCAACCCACTCCAGTGTTCTTGCCTGGAGAATCCCAGGGACAGGGGAGCCTGGTGGGCTGCTGTCTCTGGGGTTGCACAGAGTCGGACACGATTGGAGTGACTTAGCAGCAGCAGCAGCAGCAGCAGCAAGTGCTATCCTTATCCCCACTTTAACTTTTTTTTTCCACCTCATTACTTGGCTTGCGGGATCTTAGTTTCCCAACCAGGGATCGAACTTGTGTCCCCTACAGTGGAAGCGCAGAGTCTTAACCACTTTAAAATGGGATCTGAAGATTTCCTGATAAATTAAACACAGAATTACCATATGACCCAGCAATTCCACTCTTAGGTATATTCCTGAAAGAATTGAAAGCATGTATTTAAATAAAAACTTGTATCTGGATGTTTATAGCAGCTCTATTCACAGTCGCCCAAAGGTGGGATCAATCCAAATGCCCTTAAACCCATGAATGGATGAACAGTGTGGTTTTATTTATCTATGTGATGTAATATTATTCAGCCATAAGGAGTGATGTACCCACACATGCTACAGCATGGATGAACTTTAAGTGAAAGAAGTCAGGCTCAAAAGGCCACATACTGTATAATTCCATTTGTACCAAATATCTAGAATAGGTAAATCCATAGAGACCAAAAGCAGATTAATGGTTGCCTGAGGCTGGAGGGATGGAGCAAGAGGGAAGTGACTTCTTAACTGAGTATGAGGGTTTTGTCTGGGGTGATGAAAAAATTTTGGAAATAGATACTGGTGATGGTTATACAACACTATAAATGTATTTAATGCTACTGAATTATATACTTTAAAATGGTTAATTAAAAATCCAAATAATAGGTGTTACTTATTGTATTGCTATACAAATTGAAACTGTATTGGACAAATGGCTTAATAAACATGTTTGGCTTTTCTTGTGTCCACACTCAGTTCAGTTCAGTTCAGTCACTCAGTCATGTCCAACTCTTTGCGACCCCATGAATTGCAGCACGCCAGGCCTCCCTGTCTATCACCAACTCCCGGTGTTCACTCAGACTCACGCCCATCGAGTCAGTGATGCCATCCAGCCATCTCATCCTCTGTCGTCCCCTTCTCCTCCTGCCCCCAATCCCTCCCAGCATCAGAGTCTTTTCCAATGAGTCAACTCTTTGCATGAGGTGGCCAAAGTACTACAAGGGCCTACTGTATAGCACAGGAAGCTGTAATCAATATCCCGTGATAAGCCATAATAAAAAATAATACATATAAAAGGATGTCTATACGTGTATAACTGAGTCACTTAGCTGCACAGCCGAGATTGGCACAACACTGTAAATCAACTATGCTGCAATAAAAAATACAATTAAAAATGTTATGAAGTAAGTGCTATCCTTGGAGAAGGCGATGGCACCCCACTCCAGTACTCTTGCCTGGAAAATCCCATGAACGGAGGAGCCTGCTGGGCTGCAGTCCATGGGGTCGCGGAGAGTTGGACATGACTGAGCGACTTCACTTTCACTTTTCACTTTCATGCATTGGAGAAGGAAATGGCAACCCACTCCAGTGTTCTTGCCTGGAGAATCCCAGGGACAGGGGAGCCTGGTGGGCTGCTGTCTCTGGGGTTGCACAGAGTCGGACACGATTGGAGTGACTTAGCAGCAGCAGCAGCAGCAGCAGCAAGTGCTATCCTTATCCCCACTTTAACTTTTTTTTTCCACCTCATTACTTGGCTTGCGGGATCTTAGTTTCCCAACCAGGGATCGAACTTGTGTCCCCTACAGTGGAAGCGCAGAGTCTTAACCACTTTAAAATGGGATCTGAAGATTTCCTGATAAATTAAACACAGAATTACCATATGACCCAGCAATTCCACTCTTAGGTATATTCCTGAAAGAATTGAAAGCATGTATTTAAATAAAAACTTGTATCTGGATGTTTATAGCAGCTCTATTCACAGTCGCCCAAAGGTGGGATCAATCCAAATGCCCTTAAACCCATGAATGGATGAACAGTGTGGTTTTATTTATCTATGTGATGTAATATTATTCAGCCATAAGGAGTGATGTACCCACACATGCTACAGCATGGATGAACTTTAAGTGAAAGAAGTCAGGCTCAAAAGGCCACATACTGTATAATTCCATTTGTACCAAATATCTAGAATAGGTAAATCCATAGAGACCAAAAGCAGATTAATGGTTGCCTAAGGCTGGAGGGATGGAGCAAGAGGGAAGTGACTTCTTAACTGAGTATGAGGGTTTTGTCTGGGGTGATGAAAAAATTTTGGAAATAGATACTGGTGATGGTTATACAACACTAAATGTATTTAATGCTACTGAATTATATACTTTAAAATGGTTAATTAAAAATCCAAATAATAGGTGTTACTTATTGTATTGCTATACAAATTGAAACTGTATTGGACAAATGGCTTAATAAACATGTTTGGCTTTTCTTGTGTCCACACTCAGTTCAGTTCAGTTCAGTTCAGTCGCTTAGTCGTGTCCGACTCTTTGCGACCCCATGAATCGCAGCACGCCAGGCCTCCCTGTCCATCACCAACTCCCGGAGTTCACTCAGACTCACGCCCATCGAGTCAGTGATGCCATCCAGCCATCTCATCCTCTGTCGTCCCCTTCTCCTCCTGCCCCCAACCCCTCCCAGCATCAGAGTCTTTTCCAATGAGTCGACTCTTTGCATGAGGTGGCCAAAGTTTCAGTTTTAGCATCATTCCTTCCAAAGAAATCCCGGGGCTAATCTCCTTTAGAATGGACTGGTTGGATCTCCTTGCAGTCCAAGGGACTCTCAAGAGTACAGCATAGTGATTTGTTATTTCTATGCATTACAAAATGATCACCATGAAAAGTCTAGTTGTCATGTCACCATATGTAGCTATTACACAGTTATTGACTGTATTCCCCACACTACATTTTATTCCTGTGACGTTTGTCACTGAAATGTGCCTCTTCATCTCCCGTCTTTTTCTTGCCTCCTCCAGCCTCCTCCTCTCTGGCAAAAACCTGTTTGTTCTCTGCATCTATGACTCCGTTTCTGTTTGGTTGTGTTGTCACGTGTTTCTTAGATTACCCAGGTAGGTGAAATCATACAGTGTTTGTCTTTCTCTGCCTGACTCATTTCTCTTAGCATGCTACCCTTTCAGTCCATCCATGTTGTTGCATAGCAAGGTTCTATTCTACTTCATGGCTGAGGAATATTCCTGTGTGTGTGTGCGTGTGCATACCGCATACCCTTTGTCCATTCATCTATTGATGGGCACTTAGATTGCTTCCATATCTTAGGTACTGTAAATCATTTAGCATTTAACATAGAGGTACATTTTAATTTTCTTTGGATAAGTGCCTAGAAATGGAATTTCTGGATCTAATGGTAATTCTGCTTTTCTCTGAGGAATCACATACTGTTTTCCATGGACTTTCCTGGTGGCTCAGCTGGTAAAGAAACCACCTGCAGTGCAGGAGACTCTGATTTGATCCCTGGGTCAGGAAGATCCCCTGGAGAAGGAAACAGCAACCTACTCCAGTATTCTTGCCTGGGAAATTCTGTGGACAAAGGAGCCTGGCAGGCTACAGTCCACAGGGTCTCAAGAGTTGGACCCAACTTAGCGACTAAACCACCTCCATGTACTATTTCCATAGAGGCTGTAGCAAAGAACACGTCTACCAAAAGTGCATGAAGGCTCTCTCTTCTCTGCACCCTGACCAACACTTGTTATGTTGTCTTTCTTGATAACAGCCAGTCTGTCAGGTGTGAAGTGATTCTCATTGTGGTTTTTTTGTTTTTGGCTGCACTGCATGACTTGTTGGATCTATTTTCCCGACCAGGGACTGAGCCTGTGCCACAGCAGTGAAAAATGTGGAGTCCTAACCACCGAGATGCCAGGAAGTTCCCCTCACTGTGGTTCTGATTGTGTTTCCCTGCTGATTAGTGATGTGCGTCTTCTCATGTGTCTACTGGCCATCTGTATGTCTTTATAGGAAGAATATCTATTCAGGTCTCCTGCCCATTTTTCCATTGGGTTGTTTTTTATGTTGGGTTGTATTATGAGTTCTTTGTATATTTTGGATATTAACTCCTTGTCAGATCTATCATTTGCAAATATCTCCTCCCATTCAGTAGGCAGCCTTTTCCTTTTGTTGGTAGTTTTCTTTGCTGTGCAAAAGCTTTTTAGTATGATATAGTCCCATTTGTTTATTTTTGCTTTTGTTTCCCTTTCCTGAGGAGACATATCCAGAAAAAATATTACTAAGATCGATGTCAAAGAGCAGACTGCCTGTGTTTTCTTCTAGAAGTTTTATGGTTTCAGGTCTTAGATTTTAGTCTTTAATCCATTTTGAGTTTATTTTTGTATGTGGTGTGATGCCATCTTTTCCCCATTGTATATTCTTGCTTCCTTTGTCATAGGTTAATTGCCCGTATAGGTGTGAGTTCATTTCTGGCCTCTGTATTCAATTCCTTTGCTCTGTATCTATTTCTGTGCCAGTACCATACTGTTTTGATTACTGTAGTTTTTAAAATTATAGTTTGAATTAGAGAATGCAGTACCTCCTGTTTTGTTCTTCTTTTTTAAGATTGTTTTGGCTGGGTTATCTGTGATACTAACAAAGCTTAAGCTTCAGATTTCTACTTACACAGGCTTCTTCTAAAGCACTCTAAGTACTTTTAGAGTTTTTCTATTTTATAATTTTAATGTTATTTTTTCCAAAGAGCACCCCCCCCCCATATTGTTTAAGCTTCAGCATACACAAAATGTAGACCCACTCCTGCATAAAGGGCAAAAATCTAGTAAAATCCCATCATACAAATATAATCATGGTTAATTCCCCAGATGTTTTCCCTGTGTATCAATACATTACTTTTTTCAAAAAGGGATTGTACTCTATGTAGTGTCTGGCAACATGATTTTTTTCCTTTAATGTATTTGAGCCTCCCCTATCCCTGCCAGGGGCTCCCCTGGTGGCTCAGTGGTAAAGAATCTGCCTGCAATGCAGGAGACCTGAGTTCGATCCCTGGGTTGGGAAGATCCCCTGGAGGAGGTCACAGCAGCCCACTCTAGTACTCTTGCCTGGAGAATCCTGGCAGGCTGCAGTCCATAGGGTTGCACAGAGTCAGACACGACTGAAGCGACTAAGCAGCAGCAGCACCTATTTTTTTGACTATGAAAATATTTGATTAAATAGTTCAACCAGACGTAAAATAGAACTAAACCAAAAGGAGAAAGACTGTACAGATAGCACCGTGACACATGGAGAGGAGGGAGTATGTAGTTCAGGCCTCACTGTTACAGACGTGCTGCCTCAGTAACTTATGCATCTGCTTGGTGTCTCTTAGCACAGCTGTAATTAGACAATTATTTGTGTGATTTTTATTGACCTCAGCCTCCTCCATGACACTGTAAACACTTTGGGATAGGATTGGTCACCTGATACATAGTAGGTGTTCAACAGATATCTGTTGAATAAATGCTTGAGTGTCTAGATATTGAGGATTGAGTTCAAGGGGATACTGGGTGTAGAAATTAGTAGGAACTCAGCCAAGAGTGTCAGATGTCAGAGAGTTGTTGGGAAGATGTGTTTTAGCGAGAGTGGCCGTGCTGCACCTGGATGGCCAGTAAGCAATGGCCTACTTAACTCATGTGCCGCAGAATGGCAGCAGTGGCGTGTTAGAAAGGACACTGATAATTTAAAAAGAGAAGATGTGGTTTTAAATCTATTTTGACGGGAGGGGAATTTTTTAAACTAAAATGGGTGTCTGATACATAGTACCTCTCAGCATAGTACCTGATACATAGTCGATGCTCATTAAATAATTTTTGATTCGGAATCAGAAACCAGAGATCTGTGTTTGGCTTGGGAGTAGAAGTAAGATGAAACTAATTGTTGAGAGGAGACTATTTACGTAAGCTAGTCAAAACTGAATTCGGTTACACGCGTGTGTGGCTTAGATTCTGAGATGCATCACCTCGTAGCAAAGCTATGTCTTACACTAATAATTGCCTTGGGAGTCAGTGGCAGAGGGCAAGGAAAGGGTGTATGAAGCAGAGCTGCCATCCCAAAGCCCCAGTCCACCCTTTGGGTGGTGACAATTCCATAAGTGACTTCTGGGGAGTCCTCTTCCTCAGCTGGGGAGAACTTAGCACTTTTTCACAATTATATCCGGATGGTGAGGGTATGGATATTGCGTGTGTTTGGGCAACAGATCTGCAGCCACCTTCTACTGACTCACTGGGAAGGCACTGGAAAGCAATGGCGGTGCCAGAGAGCCCAGGAAAGAGCTATGGCCTGAAGACTATAGGGTCATCTGTTTCCCCTGACAGTCTTGTTCCTTTCAGGAGGAGGAGGACCCAGGACAATGGCTGCTGCCCATGATTTGGAGATAGAGGAGGATGTGAATCTGAATATGGATAGAGAGATGAAAGAAGAGCTGGAAGAGGAGAAAATGAGAGAGGGCAGGTCAGATAAAGATCCCTTCAAGCCTAGAAAGGTCCACAGGATTGTCTCAAAATGGATGCTTCCTGAACCGGTGCGAAGAACATACCTGGAAAGAGCTAACTGCCTCCCACCCCCCGTCTTCATCATCTGCATCAGCATCGCTGAGGTAAACGTGCCGGGTGGTGGGCACTGGCGCAAGGACTCCTGGGGGGCTGCAGATACACTGGGGCTTCAGGTCACACCTGGAGGAAAGACTGGGGAACATATGAAGAGAGCTTGGGGCGGCAAGCACAGCACACACAGAGACCGACTTCGTCCTCTTCAGAGTCCCCCTCCCAGGTTCTTCCTGCCTTCCCAGGCACCTGCGGTCAAGTGTTGAGTTTTATTTTTCAAACAAATCCTCTGCCCAGCAGTGACCACAATCGCAGTGGCTTCATTTTAGTTGGTGGGGGCTGTAGAGATCAAATAATCTCTGGGTTTCCAATTGGTTTGATCTCATGAACCAGCTTTGATTGATTGGTAAGGTCTATCAGGAGCTCTATGTTTAAAAGAGCTATAGGTTGCCTCCAGATTTCAGTAGGAAAAAATGGGATTGGGATCTTTTAGTGACGTCAGCTCTGGGCAGCATGTAGTGAGTATCAGACTCTGGTCCAGTCAGCTGTTTTGTTTTCCGGAAAAGAGTGGGGTGACTTGCCCAAGGCCACATGCTTAGTTATTTGACCAGGATTGGGCTTCTGAGCCTTATCTCACCCAGCTGTTTCTCCACACCATGATGCCTCATAAAAGAATTGACAGAGTATGGCTGCCTGTGGGATGTGACTTAGGGGCACTGTGTTGTTAGTCACTCAGTCGTGTCCGACTCTTTGTGACCCTGTGATCTGTAGCCCGCCAGGCTCCTCTCTCCATGGAATTCTCCAGGCAAGAAGACTGGAGTGGGTTGCCATTCCCTTCTTTAGGGGATCTTCCTGATCCAGAGATTGAACTCAGGTCTCCTGCATTGCAGGTGGATTTCTTTTACCCTCTGAGCCACCAGGGAAGCCCCGACTTAAGAGTATGAGAAAGTTGCTGATGTTATTCTCTTACTTCCCACTGAAGCCTCAACTTTCTTATCAAGGACTGTATTAGTCAGGGTTCTTTAAAGCAGCAGCATCAATAGGATGTACACATAAACAAACTATCATCTATCTATACACATATATGAAGAGAGAGATTTATTTAAGGAATTGGTTTATGTAATTGCAGAGGCTTGGCAAATTTAAAATCTAGAGGGTGGGCCAGCAGACTAGCAACCTGGGGATAAGTTGAAGTTCAAAGGCCATTTGTTGGCACAATTCCTTCTTGCTCAAGGAATGTTTGTTCTATTAAGCCTTCAACTGATATGAGCTCACCCGCATTACAGAGGGTCGTCTGCTTTATTCAAAGTCACAGAAACATGTAGAATGATATTTGACCAAATACTGTGGTTTAGTTACATTGACACATAAATTTAACTATCATAGGGACCTGGCCTCTTACGGCTTATATAAAGATAAGGCCAAAACGTGGTGTTCCTGAAAGAAGCTTTTGCCAGTGCTGTTTTGGTTGGGGCAGACACAGAAACCAGCCATGATTCATTGAAGGAGGGAACTGTTCAAGGGTGTGAATATTAAGTGGTGGGGACCTTTGAGGACCGTCTTAGGGGCTTAATAGTACAAACAGTGAAATGTTAAAATCGTTTTTTCCTTTAGAATCAGAAATAAGAATGCCAACCATCACCATTTCTACTCAATATTTTGCTGGATGTGATAGACTGTACATTAAAAAAAAGGAAAGGGGGAATTCCCTGGCAATTCAGAGGTTAGAATTCGATACTTCTACTGCAGGAGCCTGGGTTCAATCCCTGGTCAAGAAACTAAGATCCTGCAGACTGAGTGGTGCTGCCAAAATGTTTTTTAAGCAAATTTTTTATTTTGGAGTAATTTTAGCTTTACAGAAAAGTTACAGAGACAGTAAGAGAGTTCCTTATGCCCCTTACCCAATTTCTCCCAATGCTAATATCTTACATTTCCATAGTTTTACATTTGTCAAAACTAGGAAACTCATATTGAGATATTAGTATTAGCTAAACTCCAGGCTTAATTTGAATCTCACCAGTTTTTCCATCGGTGACCTCTTTCTGTCCCTTTTGTGCTTTCGAACCCTGTGTCACACTGTGCTTACTCGTCACATCTCCCCAGTCTACTCTGATCTCTGACCCTCTCTCTTTGCTTTCCATGGTTTTGATAGTCTTGAGGAGTACTGGCCAGGTATCCTATACAACGTCCCTCTGTCTGGGTTTGTCTGATACTTTTTCTCATGGTTAGACTGGAGTTATGGGTTTGGGGGAGGAAGACCACAGAAGTGAAGTGCCCTTCTCATCACATCACGTTCGGGAATGGGAGGCATCCACACGCCATCCCTGTGACGTGGGCCTTCGTCACTTGGTTCAGGTACTGTTTGCCAGGTTTTCCCACTGTAAAGTCACTGTTTTCCCTTTTACCTCCTCTGTTTTTCAGAAGCCAGTGGTGGCCTAATTTCCTAAAGTTGCAGATGAGTGATTAAGTTGCAGATGAGTGATCAAGTGGTGAAGGTGGGAAGCAGAGGGCAGAGGAGGGGAAAGTGGGTTCAAGAGAGACTCTTCTTTGAAGTTTGGTCTAGGGCTGCTAACTGCTGGAAGAAGCAGGAGACGCCTACAGTTACATGGTCAGATATACAGCAGGGAACTGAATTCTGCCATCTGAGCACATGCTGTGGAGCAGTCCTCTAAAGAGCAAATTCTTTCAAACAGAGGTAGTGCCCGTGGGCTTAGTGGGGCCGCTTTCTGCAGCAGGTATGCTTAACTTTAGTGTCTGCCCCTCCCTGTCAGCTGGCGGTATTTATTTATTATGCTGTATGGAAGCCTCAGAAACAGTGGATTACCTTGGACACAGGCGTCTTGGAGAGTCCCTTTATCTACCGTCCTGAGAAGCGGGAGGAAGCCTGGAGATTTATCTCGTACATGCTGGTTCATGCTGGGTAAGCAATGACAGTTGAGTCACTGATGTCAGAGGTGACTGTAAGTAACCATACCCCTGAACATTTGTTGGGTACTTAATTTTTATTTTATATTGGACTATAGGTGATTAACAATGCTGTGTTAGTTTCAGGTGTACAACAGAGTGATTCAGTTATACATGTACATGTATCTGTTCTTTTTCAAATTCTTTTCCCAATGAGGTTGTTACAGAATACTGAGCACAGTTCCCTGTGCTATAGGTGGTGCGACCCTGTGGACTGTAGCCCACCAGGCTCCTCCATCCCTGGGATTCTCCAGGCAAGAATACTGGAGTGGGTTGCCATTTCCTTCTCCAGGGGATCTTCCCGACCCAGGGATCAAACCCAGGCCTCCCGCATTGCAGGCAGACGCTTTAACCTCTGAGCCACCAGGGAAGCCCTTATTGATCAGGCACTTTTATATCCATAATCTTGTTTGATGCTCCTGGCAACCCTAGGAGGCAAGCACTGCTCCCGCTGTTTTGTGTGAGGCTTATGGGATGTAGTCATTTGTAGAGTGAGGATCTCAACCCATTAGTGCTAACTCCAAGTCCAGTGTACTTTGTATTGTAACTGCCTAATATTGGTATTTATATAGGAATATCAATGAGAAGAGACCAAATTATCGCCAAACCAGAATTGTGTCCCCTAAGTTGTGTGGTATTGTTAAATGTTCCCTTTAAAATGTGAATTGCCAGTGCCTTCCTCCCTACCTCTGCCAAAGTTAAAAACGTAATTCATCAACATTTTGATGGGTGTAAAATAGTTTATTTAGAATAATACAAGCAATAGGTGATGCAGTGCCTGCCTTTTAGTTTTGCTTACAGTCTCTTAAATGCTAATAGCCTTTTATGACCTCACTGAGAATTCTGATTCACCATGCCCACTTAAAAAAACTAAAGCATTTTGTTACATAGCAACTAAATTAAGGATTACTGTTATATGGAAATTTGCCAAATGACATTCAGAGAGTTTCCATAGATGCTTGTGGGGTTTGACAAGCAAAATAATGTCAATTTCACTTAAAAATATTTTTCCATATTTATCTACTATAATAAAAAGCATTTGTATTCAACAATGTTATATACCAAATTATAGTATATTTATATGAGAGAAACCAAGTTTAGCTAGTGTTAACTAGGTAAACTCTTTTTTTTTTTTTCCATTCTGGTAAATTTAAAACCTTTGAAATACAGAACGGGGAATGAGGTTTCTCTTGCCATATCTGTTGTATTTATTTCTGTGGCTGTGCCGGGTCTTAGCTGTGGCATGTGGGATCTAGTTCCCTGACCAGGGATCAAATCTAGGCCTCCTGCATTAGGAGTGAGTGCAATCCTAGCCACTGGATCACCAGGGAAGTCCCACCACCTCTGTTTTATTAAAGACTACCCTGAGCTTGCAAGAGATGTTTAAAAACCTACTGAAATTTCAACTCAATATGAGTGAATTAGTATTCTCTCAGTATTACTGTGCAACTAAAACAAAATCAAGTGCTGAGGCTGACGTGATGGCAACTGTCAGCTAAACCCATAATTGCAAGCTTATATCCCATTCCTTAAAGCTTCCTCACTGCTCTGACATTATCAGTAATTGTAAAACAAAACTTATAAAGTAAATGTATATTTCTAAAATGTCCTTTTATCTGCTTCACATATTGAAGCTCAAGATTTTATCTCTTTAAAAAGTTACCTAACAAAATTAGAAAATGGAATTCACATTACGCATGTTCTTAACTAGAAACAACATATCAATGCCTGTTAACCTCCCAAGGAAATAACTGCCTGGGCTAGTCATAATGTTTAACAATGGTGTTTGTCTCTGCAGAGTTCAGCACATCCTGGGGAATCTTATTATGCAGCTCGGTCTGGGCATCCCCTTGGAAATGGTCCACAAAGGCCTCCGAGTGGGGCTGGTGTACCTGGCAGGAGTGATAGCAGGTTAGTGTTCCGAATATAACACAGAATCAACATCTCTGGACTCTTAGGAGGTAATAAGCAAAGGTAATACACTTTTAAATCAAGATCTACTGCATTCCTAATATGTGCTAGGGCACCTGATAAGTTTAGAAATAAGTTAACTAAGCATATCGAGAGGTCTTTGTGCCCATTCTCAGGTACCTCAGAATTCTGCATGACTGGAAACGGTGAGTAGTTTGGTGTCCAGGTACTGGATAAAGGACTAAAGCCAGAAGGTCCTTATGTCCCAAGACTAATGATTTTGGGAAATAATGTGATCAAATTTGCATTTAAGAAAGATAACTTCAAGAGAACATTGAGAATAGCTAAAGGGACCCAAAGACTGGGTAGGGACTAGCATCCTGGGACTAGCAGCATATGCCAATGATCTCTCAAATTGGATATGCCAAAAATTCATTAGGGTGTGGACAGGAAATATTAGAACCCCTATCTATACATTTATTTATTAGAAACTTTAAAAAATTAAACTTTTTGTGATAATTATAAATTCACACTGTAAGAAATAAATACCTATAGGTCTCATATATCCTTTAACTAGTTACCCCCAATGGTAACAGCTGACAAAACCACAGTACAGTATCCTAATCAGGATATCCACACTGATACAGTCAAAGTACAAAATATTTCCAGCATCACAAAGATTCCTCACAGTTTCATTTTTGTAGCCATACACCCCCTTTTCTTCTACCCACCCTGGCAACCCCACTAATCTGTTTTCTGTTTCTATAATTTTCTCACTTCAAGAATGTTATATAAATGGAACAATACAGTGTATAGCCATTTAGGATTAGCGTTCTTCACTCAGCCTAAGTCTCTGCAGAATCATGTAGGTTGTTGCATTTAGCAACAGTTTATTCATTTTTATTGCTGGGTAGTGTTCGATGGTACGGATGGTACACTACCACTCGTTTAATCATCCACTCACTGGAGGATATCTGTATTGTTTCCAGTTTTATTACAAATAAAGTTCTAGTAAGCATTTCTGTACAGGCTTTTTAAAACATAAGTATAGTTTTGTGAACTTGAGTTTTCATTTCTCTAGGATAAATGCCCAAGAGCAAGTTGGTTGAGTTGTATGGTAGTTGCATATTTAGCTTTTTTAAGAACCAGCCAAAATGTTTTCCAGAATGGCTGTTCCATTTCACTTTCCTCCCAGTACTGTGTAAACAGTTCAGTTTTCCACATCCTCACCAGCATTTGGTGTTGTCACTATTTTTTAAAACAATTATTTATTTTTGGCGGAGCTGGGTCTTTGTTGCTGCACTCAGGCTTCCTCTCGTTGTGGCGAGTGGAGGCTACTCTCTAGCTGTGGTGTGCACGCTTCTCCTTACGGTGGCGTCTTGTTGTAGAGCACGGGCTCTAGGCACACAGGCTTCAGTAGTTGTGGCGCATGGACTTAGCTGCCCCGCAGCATGTGCGATCTCCCTGGACCAGGGATCGAACCTGTGTCCCCTAAGTTGGCAGGTGGAGTCTTAACCACTGGACCACCAGGGAAGTCCACGGTCTTTAATTTTAGCTGTGCTCACATGTGTGTGATCTCATCATGGTCCTAACTTGCATTTCCTTAGTGGGCTAATGATGTTAAACATCTCTTCATGTGCTTGTTTGCCATTTATGTATCCTCTTCAGTGAAATGTCTGTTCATGAATTCTGCCCACTTATCTAGACATTTTTTTTAACTGTTAAATTTTGAGACTTCTTTATATATCCCAGACCTAGTCCTTTATAGAATGTGTAGTTTACAGATATTCTCTCAGCCTGTAAATTATGTTTTCATTGTCTTAGCAGAGTCTTTCACAGAGCAAAAGTTTTTAGTTTTGATGAGGTCTAGTTTATCAGTTTTTTCCTTTTACGAGTCATGTCTAAGAACTCTTCACTGAGCCCTAAGTCTTGAACTTATTCTCTATGTTATCTTCTAAAGTTATGTTTTGCACTTTACATTTAAATATGTGATTTATTTGAGTTGGTTAGTTAAAGCATGAGGTTCAGATTTTCTGTTTGTCTGTGAATATTAGAATAAACTGCTGAATGGACCATTCTTCCTTCACTGAGTTGCTTGTATACCTTGTCAAAAATCAAGTGGTTGTAGTTTCAGGGAACTATTTCTGGGTTCTCCTTTTTGTTTCATTGATCAATGTGTCTGTCTTTCTACCAATACCACACAGTCAGTGCCACTGTAGCTCTAAGTCCTGAAATGAGCGAGAGGGATTCCTCTCATTTTTTGCTCATTTACTGATTAGTTTATGTATTTTTCTTTTAAAAACAGTTGGGTGTCTTTTTTTTTTTTTTTCTGTGATAACAAAAGGCTTGCACTAGTAAGCTACTTTACAGATGTTGAAAAACAAACACAAAATATGTCCCTTTGAAGACACAGTAGTATTTTTCTCTTAAGAAGTGAGAATGTAACTGCTTTTCCAAAAACACTCATGCTTTGAAAAGGGCATTTTGAAAACTGGTTATTGGAAATCATTCCATCATTATGTGATTTTTGCTGCGAAGATGAAGTAACTCTTTTAAGTTCACACTTAAAAAAGCCAGCAAACACTTTTCTCATCTGATTTAAAATTTCTCAGTGGAGAGTTTTAGTAAATTTTAAACTTAACTGATTGTAACACTTCCTGATTACTTTGCAAGAACAACTGACTGATGTTTAGGGAAGGTGGGAATCAATAGCCATATTACAACAAATTTTTTGGATAATTGGAATAAGCTTAGACAATGATGGGGGTTCCCCGGTGGCTCAGAGGGTAAAGAATCTGCCTGCAATGCAGGAGACACAGGAGACACGGGTTCCATCCCTGAGTGGGGAAGATCCCCGGGGAGAGGAAATGGCAACCCACTCCAGTGTTCTTGCCTGGAGAATCCCAGGGACTGAGGAGCCTGGCGGGCTACAGTCCATAGCCTCATAGTCAGATGTGGCTGAAGAGACAGAGTGCATGCATGCGCACATGCACACACATGCACATGCACACACATGCACACACACGCGTGCACACACATGCACAATGATGCAATTCTTCCAGGTGAAACTGGACATCACTTTTTAATTTCATATTTTAAGTGATTAAGAAAAAAATTTCTATGTGAAATAACTGACCTTAAAAGTCCATCTTTGTGGGTCTTGGTGGTGGCGGTGGAGTGAGTGCAGAGTGGTGCCAATATGGGGGCCCAGCTGGGCACACTGGGCCACAGGGTCCTCTCCCCAGTCTGGCTCCTGTGCAGCCTCCTCGGGAAGCTGTTTCAGCGCTCCACCCCGGCCATCATGCTCCAGAGTCGGGACATCAAGTACTCACTGTGGCTCATCAACAAGGAGGTCATCAGCCAGGATGCCCGGCGGTTCTGCTTTGCTCTGCCGTCACCCCAGCACATCCTGGGCCTCCCCGTTGGCCAGCACATCTACCTCTCTGCTTGAATCAGCAGGAACCTGGTCCTTTGGCCCTACACGCGCGTTTCCAGTGATGACAACCAGGGCTTTGTGGACCTGGTCATCAAGGTTTACTTTAAAGACACCCATCCCACATTTCCCTCTGGAGGAAAGATGTCCCAGTACGTGGAAAGCACAAAGACTGGAGACACCATTTGAGTGCTGGGGCTCCAGTGGGCTGCTGGTCTACCAGGACAAAGCAAAGTTTGCCATCTGTCTGGACAAGAAATCCAACCCTGTCTTCAAGATGCTGAAGTCTGTGGGCGTGACTGCTGCAGGGACCGGCGTCACCTCAATGCTGCAGGTGATCCATGCCATCATGAAGGACCCCAGTGATCGCACCATGTGTCACCTGCTGCTTCCCAACCAGACTGAGAAGGACATCGTGCTGCAGCCTGAGCTGGAGAAATTGAGGAATGAACATTCTGCACGCTTCAACCTCTGGTACACAGTGCACAGAGCCCCTGAAGCCTGGGACTACAGCCAGGGCTTCCATCCCTACCACCTTCCATCCCTGGAGGAGGAGCCTGCTGGTACAGATGTGCAGACCCCTGCCCACGAGCCAGTGTACCTGCCTGGACCATGTGGGCCATCCCAAGGAGTGCTACTCTGACTTCTGATGGATGGGCCCCGGCTGCTGGGCCCACCCCGCATTCACGGTGCCCTGTCTGCACCCACTTCTCCTACCACTGTTCATTACCACTACTTTCCCTCACATATCCTGCTGTGGCTGGGTTCAGCCTGGCTTGCCCATGCCTGGGAGGTCACCCTGCTGGGTTGGCCCTTTGCCTTTGGGAGCAGGGCTCTGTTACAGGTGGGCCGCTTCAGCCACCTTTAGGGCAGATTCCTGTTTGGGCCTCGCCACAGACGCTTGGGCGCTTGCCCTTCCTTGGCCCACTCCTGCCCCCAACACACACACTACTGGGTAGAGGCTGCCAGCACCATGCGCCCCGCCCTCCCCAGAGCATCCCGCACTCTGGAAGTAAACATGAAGGTACCGGTAGCCCCTAGTTGCAGGTGCCAAGCCCCTACCCCCTGCCTCGGGACCCTTGCCTCCTCCTCCCACCTGCCATTCCACCCTGGCAAGGAGCCTCAACGGCCCCCCACTCCCTCTTCCTAAGGCCCAGCAATCATGAATCTACCCCCTGAGAAGAATGACAACCCTGTGCCAGTATAACTAAGGGTGTCTTGGGCAATCACCATTTTTCATGTGCATTTGGCTTATTTCTGCTTCAGGGCCACCGCCAGGCCTCAGCACCTGACCCTGCATGGCAGGAAACACCAAAATGTCCCTGTGGCAGGGGCTGCTCTTGCCTGGAAAATCCCATGGATGGAGGAGCCTGGTGGGCTGCTGTCTATGGGGTCACACAGAGTCGGACACGACTGAAGTGACTTAGCATCAGCAGCAGCTGGGGTAAAAGTCTGCTCCCACCCCAGGGCCCAGCAGGCCTGGCCAGCAGGGAGTTAAGGCTCTCCCTGGGGCTGGAGCGGGAGGAGGGAGCTGGCTGAGGGCCCTTCCAGCTGGCACATGGGCCCTCCCAAAACCTCAGCCTTTCCCTCAAAGACCCAAACATTTGAGAGGCTTTGGAAGTTCCAAGCAATCAACCTCCGATCATGTGCCTTGGGGTCCTGGGCCGCCAGCCCTGGTGGCAAAGCTAAGACCATGTGTATTTATTTGTCTGTCACAGTACCCTCTTCTGCTGCTCTTGCCCCAGGTGGGGGAGATTTAGAGTACAGTCTCTTTCCTGAAGGACGTTCTCAGTGGCCTTGACGTTGCTTTGGACCGCAGCATGTTAGTCTCTTGCATATCAGCTTTTCTAGAGTCATTTATGAGCAAACATAACATTAAAGTAAAACTTTGCTGAGTCGAAAAAAAATCTTTGCATTTCTGTGGCATGATATTTAACCAGGGTTTTAAAATATAATAACGCTTATTTAATCATGTGCATGCGTGCTAAGCTGCCTCAGTCATGTTTGACTCTTTGTGACCCTATGGACTGTAGCCCACCAAGCTCCTCTGTCCATGGGATTCTTCAGTCAAGAATACTGGGATGGGTTGCCAGCTCTCCTCCAGGGGATCTTTCCGACCCAAGGATGGAACCTGTGTCTCTTGTGTCTCCCGCGTTGGCAGGTCAGTTCTAACGCCACCTGGGAAGCCCTTACTTAATAACACTGCCTGTTGAAAGATTTTTTTTTTTAAGACTAATTTTTAGAGCAGTTTTGGGTTCACGGCAAAATTGAGAGGACAGTACTGAAGTTTCCCATTCATCCCCTGCCCCAACACCTGCATAGCCTCCTTCATTATCAACAGAATGGTGCATTTGTTACAACTGATGAACCTACATTGATGGCATCATAATCACCCAAGTCCTTTAAAACTAGGGTTCATCTCTGGTGTTGTACATTCTGTGGTTTTGGACAAATGTATACTTCATCCCTTGCCCCAACACCTGCATAGCCTCCTTCATTATCAACAGAATGGTGCATTTGTTACAACTGATGAACCTACATTGATGGCATCATAATCACCCAAGTCCTTTAAAACTAGGGTTCATCTCTGGTGTTGTACATTCTGTGGTTTTGGACAAATGTATACTGACACGTATCCACCATTATAGTATTATAAAGGGTATCTTTTTACTGTCTCCATTGATTCCTTTTCCAGAATGTCATATAGTTGGAGTCATACACTAAGTAGCCTTTGCAGATTGGTCTCACTTAGTAATATGCTTTTCAGTTTCCCCCATGTCTTTTTATTTCTTGATAAGAATTTTTTGTATCATTAATGAAGTAAAAATAATTTTAAAATACCATGTTACCAATTAGTCCCATCCTTTAAAATTCAATGTTTGTGATTTTACAAAACATTAAAGAAGTGGTACATATATCGATACATGTAATTTATAAGTGAATATACCTGTATTGCAGGGGGTGGCTGTATTAGTTTTCAAGGCCAATATGATCTCTTCTTACCCAGTCACATCTGTAACAATTTTCCAAATAAGGTCACATTCTGCGGTGCTGGCGGTTAGGACTTAAATGTATTTTGGGAGGGGGAGGACCCAATCCGACCCATGGCAGGGCTCAAAACTTTACCAATCAATCACAACTGTGCCTGCTTCCTAGAGCAGAGGGGATGGAGAGTGGGAAGCCTTGGTAAAGGGTGAAGAGATGGGTTGGCCAGGCCTAGTGACACAGCTCCCCGGGTTACTTCCTCCCTGCCTTTGTGGATGCTGTCATTCCACCTCCTCCGTGAGTTCCTGCACACACTCGTTTTCCTGGCTCCAGTACCTATGCTTTTTCCCCCACAGCTGGATTTCAACCTGTGGAATCAGCTGTGCGCGTTTCAGTGTAGAGAGAGAGGAGAGAACGTGAATAACCTGTTCACATTCTCTATTTTTGCAATACCTTTTGGCAGGTATCTCTTTGCTTTATTAGTCTCTCCTTCATGCTGCTGCTGGTCACCTTCCTCAAACACATCC
Source organism: Cephalophus harveyi (assembly GCA_006410635.1). Taxonomy (NCBI): domain Eukaryota; kingdom Metazoa; phylum Chordata; class Mammalia; order Artiodactyla; family Bovidae; genus Cephalophus; species Cephalophus harveyi. The sequence continues at coordinate 208,919 of SJYT01022299.1, read as the reverse complement.
TTCCTAAAACATTTACAGTGGCTGATAAAAAGTTGAAACATCCAAGATTTTTTTTGTGTGGGGGTGGGGGGAAGGGAAGCTGGGCTGGGTCTTCATTGTGGCAGGTGGGCTTTAGTTGCCATGGGGCAATTAACCCAGGTCCCCTGCATTGGAAGGTGGATTCTCAACCACTGGACCAGAAAGTCCCTGAAATGTCTGAGACTACTCTGTATTACCCTCCACCATCTGGCCCCACTGCTTTTTATTCTTTTCTCCTTTTTCTTCAGGGAAGAATACATATGAAGATGTTAGACATGTTTACGTAACATAAAACATTAAAAAGAATCACTTAAAAAAATCACTTTTGAGGTGTAACTGACACACAAAATTTTGTACATATTTAATGTATACAACTTGCTGAATCTGGAGAAAAGTATACACCCACAAAGCCATCACCACATTCTATGCCGTAATCATATCTATCATCTACGGAAGTTTCTTCCTGCTAGTGTCTTTCTTGCTTTGCTTTTTATTTTTAAATGAGGGAAGCAGTAATATTTTATTTTTACCTTTTGACCCCTTTCACCTATTTCTTCCATTGCTTTGCTTTTTTTCCTGGATTCCTTCATATGTAACATAAGTCTAGTTTCCCTATCCTTGCTCCTGGCAAAGTGTGGTCACTGAATCAGCAGCACTGGCCTCAGCTGAGATCATGTTAACATGCAGAATTCTGGGGCCCCACACCAGACCTACTAACCAGAATTTGCATTTGGACGAGTCCACAGGTGATTCATAAAAATTGAGGACCACTGGCCTGCACTCCAGCCCTGGGTCCCCCCATCTGACTGACCATCAGAAGCACCTGAAGAACTTGTTACAACTAAAATATTATTCAGATCACACCCAGATCTACTGAATCAGAGTCTCCAAGAACATGGCCCTAGGATCTGTGTTTTTTTTTTAGTGCTGCTGTTCTTGGGGTCACAAAGAGTCGGACATGACTGAGCAACTGAACTGAACATCCATTCCATACTATGTTAAGTAGTTTTCTACTAAGTTTTGAAATTGGGACACCTCAGTGCTCCAACTTCGCTCTTTTTCAAGTTGTTTTGGTTATTCTAGGTCCTCTGCATTTCCATGTAAACTTGAGAATCAGTTTGTCAATTTCTATAAGATAGTCTATTGGGATTTTGATTTGGATTGCAATGTATCTTTAGATCAACTGGGGGAGAATTGACATCTTAACAATATCAGAGTCTTCTAACCGACGAACAAGGTATAGACTTCTGTTTATTTAGGTCTTTCAGAATTCCTTTCAGCATCGTTTTTAGCTTTCAGTGTTTAGGGCTTGCACATTTTTGGGGTCATATTTATTTTTACATTTCATATTTTTGATGTACTGTAAGTGGTACTATTTTTAAAATTTCTGTTTCTGATTTTCATTGCTATTACATAGAAATAGAGTTGATTTTTTTGGTATTGATCTTGTACCCTCCAAGTGTGATAAGGTCATTTATTATTTCTAGTCATCCAATAGTTTAACTGTTAAACAATGAACTTCTAAAGAGATTTAAATAATAACAAAATCCTGTATATCTGCCCATGTTGTTATCATTTCTAACGCTCCCTATCCTTTGTGTAGCTTTATTTTTCCATCTCTTTTTCCTTCTTCCTGAAGATTTTCTTTAACATTTCTTATAGCATGGAAATGCTAGTCATCAATTATTTCAGCCTCTGTATGTCTGAAAAAGAAAATCCGTTTTTTGCCTTCATTTTTGTAGTGCATTTTGAGGTTTGGAGTCCTAGCTTGACAGTACTTTCCTTTCTTTACTTTAAAATGCTGCTCTCCTGTTGTTCTCATGTGCATTGTTTCTGATGATAAATCTCCTGCCATCCTTATCTTTGTTTCTCGGTATGAAGCATGTCTTTTTATTCTAGATGCTTCTGAGACTTTCACTGAAGATGTGATTCTGTTATGCCTTGTTGTGGTTTTCTTCATGATTCCTGTGTCAGGTTTGTTGAGGTTCTTGGATCTGTGGGTTTATAGTTTTCACAAAACTTTGGAAAAAATGTGGCTATTATTTCTTCAAGTATTTTTAATCTGCCTTCATTCTTTTCTGGGGATTCTGATTATGCAATTATTATAGATATTATGGGGCTCTTCCCTGGTGGCTCAGATGGTAAAGCATCTGCCTACAATGTGGGAGACCTGGGTTCGATCCCTGGGTTGGGAAGTTCTCCTGGAGAAGGAAATGGCAACCCACTTCAGTACTCTTGCCTGGGAAATCCTACGGACAGAGGAGCCTGGTAGGCTACCGTCCATGGGGTCACAAAGAGTTGGACACGACTGAGTGACTTCACTCACTCACTCATAGATATTATGAGGCTGCTTGAAATTGACCTATAGCTCATTGATGCTGTATGTATTTTAAAAAATATATATATATATTTTTTAACCCCATGGCATGGGGGATCTTAGTTCCCTAACTAGGGATTCAACCTGTGTCTCTGGGAGTGGAAGTGGTGAGTCTTAAGACACTGGACTGCCAGGGAAGTCCGCTGTGTGTTTTATTTTGGACAGTTTTATTGCCACATCTTCATGTTCACTAAACTTTTCTTTTGCAATGTCTAATTGGTCAATCAACTCAACAAGTTTATTATTTCATCTTAGACGTTGTACTTTTCATCTTTAGAGGTTTGATTTGAGCCTGTTTTATTGCTATTTAACTTTTGAACACATTGAATATATTTGAAATAATTATTTATTGCCCTTATTTGCTAAATCTTACACCTGTGTCAGTTTGGGTAGATTTTTTAAAAAATTAAAATATAGTTGACTTAAAATGTTGTGTTAGTTTTAGGAGTACAGAAGTAATTCAGTTGAACACACACACACACGTTCTTTTTCAGATTCTTTTCCTTTATAAGTTACTACTAGATACTGAGGATAGTTCCCTGTTCTATACAGTAGGTCCTCATTGGTTACCTATTTTATATATAATAGTTTTATATATTCATCCCAGATTCCTAATTTATCTTCCTTCTTCCCTTTTGGTAACCATAAGTTTGTTTTCTATGCCTGTGAGTCTATTTCTGTTTTAAAAATAAGTTCATCTGTATCATTTTTACAGACTCCACATATAGACAATATCATATATTTGTCTTTCTCTGTATAGCTTACTTCATTTAGTAAGATAATCTCTACATGCACCTGTGTTGCTACAAATGGTGTTATCTCATTCTTTTTTATGACTGATTAATATTCCATTGTGAGGCTTCCCTGAGGGCAGTGGCAAAGAATCTGCCTGCAATGTAGGAAATGTAGGTTCAATTTCTGGGTCAGGAAGATCCCCTGGAGAAGGAAATAGCAACCAACTCCAGTATTCTTGTCTGAGTAATCCCTCGGACAGAGGAGCCTGGAGGGCTACAGTCCAGGGTGTCACAAAAGAGTCAGACATGACTTAGCGACTAAACAACAATAGTCCCCTGTGTATATATCTGTCTCTTATACACATCTAGATGTGTATAAGAGACAGACGCTGGGCTGGAAGAAGCACAAGCTGGAATCAAGATTGCCAGGAGAAATATCAATAACCTCAAATATGCAGATGACGCCACCCTTATGGCAGAAAGTGAAGAAGAACTAAAGAGCCTCTCGAAGCAAGTGAAAGGGGAGAGTAAAAAAGTTGGCTTAAAGCTCAACATTCAGAAAACTAAGATCATGGCATCTGGTCTCATCACTTCATGGGAAATAGTTGGGTACACAGTGGATACAGTGGCTGACTTTATTTTTTTGGGCTCCAAAATCACTGCAGATGGTGACTGTAGCCATGAAATTAAAAGACACTTACTCCTTGGAAGCAAAGTTATGACCAGCCTAGATAGCATATTAAAAAGCAGAGACATTACTTTGTCATCAAAGGTCCATCTAGTCAGGGTTATGGTTTTTCCTGTGGTCATGTATGGATGTGAGAGTTGGACTATAAAGAAAGCTGAGCACCAAAGAATTGATGCTTTTGAAATGTGGTGTTGGAGAAGACTCTTGAGAGTCCCTTGGACTGCAAGGAGATCCAACCAGTCCATTCTAAAGGAGATCAGTCCTGGGTGTTCTTTGGGAGGACTAATGTTGAAGCCGAAACTCCAATATTTTGGTCACCTCATGCGAAAAGCTGACTCATTTGAAAAGACCCTTATGCTGGGAGGGATTGGGGGCAGGAGGAGAAGGGGACGACAGAGGATGAGATGGCTGGATGGCATCACCGACTCAATGGACGTGAGTTTGGGTAAACTCCGGGAGTTGGTGATGGACAGGGAGGCCTGGCGTGCTGCTGTTCTTGGGGTCACAAAGAGTCGGACATGACTGAGCAACTGAACTGAACATCCATTCCATACTATGTTAAGTAGTTTTCTACTAAGTTTTGAAATTGGGACACCTCAGTGCTCCAACTTCGCTCTTTTTCAAGTTGTTTTGGTTATTCTAGGTCCTCTGCATTTCCATGTAAACTTGAGAATCAGTTTGTCAATTTCTATAAGATAGTCTATTGGGATTTTGATTTGGATTGCAATGTATCTTTAGATCAACTGGGGGAGAATTGACATCTTAACAATATCAGAGTCTTCTAACCGACGAACAAGGTATAGACTTCTGTTTATTTAGGTCTTTCAGAATTCCTTTCAGCATCGTTTTTAGCTTTCAGTGTTTAGGGCTTGCACATTTTTGGGGTCATATTTATTTTTACATTTCATATTTTTGATGTACTGTAAGTGGTACTATTTTTAAAATTTCTGTTTCTGATTTTCATTGCTATTACATAGAAATAGAGTTGATTTTTTTGGTATTGATCTTGTACCCTCCAAGTGTGATAAGGTCATTTATTATTTCTAGTCATCCAATAGTTTAACTGTTAAACAATGAACTTCTAAAGAGATTTAAATAATAACAAAATCCTGTATATCTGCCCATGTTGTTATCATTTCTAACGCTCCCTATCCTTTGTGTAGCTTTATTTTTCCATCTCTTTTTCCTTCTTCCTGAAGATTTTCTTTAACATTTCTTATAGCATGGAAATGCTAGTCATCAATTATTTCAGCCTCTGTATGTCTGAAAAAGAAAATCCGTTTTTTGCCTTCATTTTTGTAGTGCATTTTGAGGTTTGGAGTCCTAGCTTGACAGTACTTTCCTTTCTTTACTTTAAAATGCTGCTCTCCTGTTGTTCTCATGTGCATTGTTTCTGATGATAAATCTCCTGCCATCCTTATCTTTGTTTCTCGGTATGAAGCATGTCTTTTTATTCTAGATGCTTCTGAGACTTTCACTGAAGATGTGATTCTGTTATGCCTTGTTGTGGTTTTCTTCATGATTCCTGTGTCGGGTTTGTTGAGGTTCTTGGATCTGTGGGTTTATAGTTTTCACAAAACTTTGGAAAAAATGTGGCTATTATTTCTTCAAGTATTTTTAATCTGCCTTCATTCTTTTCTGGGGATTCTGATTATGCAATTATTATAGATATTATGGGGCTCTTCCCTGGTGGCTCAGATGGTAAAGCATCTGCCTACAATGTGGGAGACCTGGGTTCGATCCCTGGGTTGGGAAGTTCTCCTGGAGAAGGAAATGGCAACCCACTTCAGTACTCTTGCCTGGGAAATCCTACGGACAGAGGAGCCTGGTAGGCTACCGTCCATGGGGTCACAAAGAGTCGGACACGACTGAGTGACTTCACTCACTCACTCATAGATATTATGAGGCTGCTTGAAATTGACCTATAGCTCATTGATGCTGTATGTATTTTAAAAAATATATATATATTTTTTTAACCCCATGGCATGGGGGATCTTAGTTCCCTAACTAGGGATTCAACCTGTGTCTCTGGGAGTGGAAGTGGTGAGTCTTAAGACACTGGACTGCCAGGGAAGTCCGCTGTGTGTTTTATTTTGGACAGTTTTATTGCCACATCTTCATGTTCACTAAACTTTTCTTTTGCAATGTCTAATTGGTCAATCAACTCAACAAGTTTATTATTTCATCTTAGACGTTGTACTTTTTCATCTTTAGAGGTTTGATTTGAGCCTGTTTTATTGCTATTTAACTTTTGAACACATTGAATATATTTGAAATAATTATTTATTGCCCTTATTTGCTAAATCTTACACCTCTGTCAGTTTGGGTAGATTTTTTAAAAAATTAAAATATAGTTGACTTAAAATGTTGTGTTAGTTTTAGGAGTACAGAAGTAATTCAGTTGAACACACACACACACGTTCTTTTTCAGATTCTTTTCCTTTATAAGTTACTACTAGATACTGAGGATAGTTCCCTGTTCTATACAGTAGGTCCTCATTGGTTACCTATTTTATATATAATAGTTTTATATATTCATCCCAGATTCCTAATTTATCTTCCTTCTTCCCTTTTGGTAACCATAAGTTTGTTTTCTATGCCTGTGAGTCTATTTCTGTTTTAAAAATAAGTTCATCTGTATCATTTTTACAGACTCCACATATAGACAATATCATATATTTGTCTTTCTCTGTATAGCTTACTTCATTTAGTAAGATAATCTCTACATGCACCTGTGTTGCTACAAATGGTGTTATCTCATTCTTTTTTATGACTGATTAATATTCCATTGTGAGGCTTCCCTGAGGGCAGTGGCAAAGAATCTGCCTGCAATGTAGGAAATGTAGGTTCAATTTCTGGGTCAGGAAGATCCCCTGGAGAAGGAAATAGCAACCAACTCCAGTATTCTTGTCTGAGTAATCCCTCGGACAGAGGAGCCTGGAGGGCTATAGTCCAGGGTGTCACAAAAGAGTCAGACATGACTTAGCGACTAAACAACAATAGTCCCCTGTGTATATATACCACATCTTATTTATCCATTCATCTGTCATGTCTTGGCTATTGTAACTAGTACTGGGGTGCGTGTATCTTTTCAAGTTATAGTTCCCTCTGGATGGGATTGCTAGATCATAAATAAACTTACTTTTAGGTTTTTTTTTTTTGGTAGGTTTTAATTGATTTTTTTCTCTTCAGAATGGTCATAATTTCATGCTTCTTTGCATGTCTTGAGTTTTTGTTTGGATGCGAGGCATTTTATCTTTGGATGGTGGGTGTTATTGTATTCATGTAAGTATTCTTCAGATTTGTTCTGTAACTCAGTTAAGTTACTTGGAAGGAGTCTGAACTCTAGCTGCTGAGCTCTATATAGACCTAGACTCTAGACTCTATCTCATCAACCGGAAGTTTACTGTTATCTGCCTAGGTTTGCCCTTCATGCGCGGCTACCTGCAGTCTCTCTCGAGGCAGTAGCTGGGCAATTAGTCAACTCATTTATTTCTTGTTTCTGAGGGTTCATTGTCCCTTGTTATCTGATGTCCAGTATCTTTAAGACCACTGTTTGTCCATTGCTTTCAAGCAGGAGGAAAAATCTTGTCCTGTTACTTCATTGTGGCCAGAAGTAGACATCTATATTTTAAAAATAAATTTCTTATAACTAAGATACAACCACCCCAGCTCTAGCTTGTAGGTTAACATTTGAGAACCACTGCTTTAACCCTAATGGACTGCTTCTCATTGATCTTCAGTAACCCATATAACTTTGTCTTTGCTTTTCCAGATCCCTAAATCCTGGTCTTCTTCCCCCTTTACTCCCTGTCCAGATCTTAGTGTCTTCAGAATTTAATCAAAATGCTGTCTCCCCACGTGTACCCCAATGTTCATTGCAGCATTGTTTACAATAGCTAGGACATGGAAGTAACCTAGAGGTCCATTGGCAGGCGAATGGATAAGAAAGTTGTTGTACATATACACAATGGAATATTACTCAGCTATTAAGAAGAATGCTTTGAGTCAGTTCTAAAGAGGTGGAGGAAACTGGAGCCTATTATACAGAGTGAAGTAAGTCAGAAAGAAAAACACCAACACAGTACATTAACGCATATATACAGAATTTAGAAAGATGGTAACAACAACCCTATATGCGAGACAACAAAAGAGACACAGATGTAAAGAACAGACTTTTGGACTCTGTGGGAGAAGGCAAGGGTGGGGTGATTTGTGAGAATAGCATTGAAACATGTATATTACCATATGTGAAATAGATCACCAGTCCAAGTTTGATCCATGAAACAGAGCACTCAAAGCTGGTGCACTGGGACAATCCAGCCCAGTGGCTGATTCATGTCAATGTATGGCAAAAACCACCACAATATTGTAATTAGCCTCCAATTATAATAAATAAATTAATTTTAAAAAAAAATGCTGTCTCCCTCCTCTCAGAGTAGCAGGGCCTCCACCTTTCTGCTCAGAAAGTCATTCTTTCCTAAGTGGTTCCATAGCAAACTTATCACATTAAAAAAATCACAGTAATTACTGGAGTCTGCATTTCTTGATAACTGTTTGATCATACATTTGTAAGATTCCTAAGGTCAGACACGTCCCCTTTTTTGCATTAAGAAGCTACTTTTTAATGAGAACTTCTTTTTTAAAAATTATTTGATTTCTTTTTGGCTGCACTGGGTCTTTGTGGCACCCCACTCCAGTACTCTTGCCTGGAAAATCCATGGACGGAGGAGCCTGGTAGCCTGCAGTCCATGGGGTCGCTAAGAGTCGGACATGACTGAGCGACTTCCCTTTCACTTTTCACTTTCATGCTTTGGAGAAGGAAATGGCAACCCACTCCAGTGTTCTTGCCTGGAGAATCCCAGGGACGGCAGAGCCTGGTGGGCTGCTATCTATGGGGTCGCACAGAGTTGGACACGACTGAAGCGACTTAGCAGCAGCAGCAGGGTCTTTGTTGCTGGGCTTTCTCTAGTTGTGGGGAGCGGTGGGTGGGGGGTGCTCTGTAGTTGGCTGCTCACTGCAGTGGCTACTTTTGTTGCAGAGCATGGGCTCTAGGGTGTGGTCTTATGGCAGGTGGGATCTTCTGGGACCAGGAATCAACCTCTGTCTCTGCACTAGCAGGCAGATTCTTAACCACTGGACCACTAAGCAGTCCTAAAGTAGGTACTGAATTTACTGTATCTTAAAAAATGAAGGAGGGACTTGAAGGCAAGGGAATAATAGAACTAAGCAGTATGCAGAACACTTCAGAGTTGGCATAAGGTGGTTCTAAAGTCTTGTTTTGGTTCAGACAAGGTAAGATTGAATGAGCAAACAGAATTTCATCTTGCTTGGTGAAACTGATTGAATGGTATATTAAGAAGGATTCTGAGACCACATCTTGACTCCATGAGAAAGCTAGCCCACAGATAATAAAATGTTGGAATGTCTCACGTATTTTGATAGTTTGGGTTAAATATGTAGGATATTTTGAAACAATAGCTAACAAGTATTTAACACATGTCAGGGAGTGTTCTAATCATAATGTGCATGTAAACTCGTTTATTTCCCCTGACAACCTACTGAAGTTAAGTTCTATTTAACACCTCCATTTTTATAGAAAGGGAAACAAAGGCACAGAGACATTAAAAAACTTGCTCAAGTCACACAGTGGCTAATTCTGGCTTCAGAGTATTTGTTTTTGTCACTGTTATATTGTCTTCATATTGAACATTTAAGGTTTCAAAATAATTGAGAGAGATCACACGGCTATACTTTTCTAGTATGGAAGCAACAAAGAGAATTTGTTGTTTGTTGATATAATGGCCCAAGCTTCCCCAACTTTTACCTTAGATTAGAAAGATTTATCCTTCATGATTCTTACAGTCATGTCTGAAATTCTTTGTGTCTTATTTCTTTAGGATCCCTTGCCAGCTCCATCTTTGACCCACTCAAATCTCTTGTGGGTGCTTCAGGAGGAGTCTATGCTCTGATGGGAGGCTATTTTATGAATGTTCTAGTGGTAAGAATTTTGGGGATGAATCTATAAACCTTAAGAAAAAAATTTAAAATAATTACTGGTATTTGGTTCAGGGAATCTTATTTATCAATATTTACTAAGCACACATCTTCCATCTGACCACAAGAATTTTCCTTTCATCTCTGATCTCAAAAGGAATAAATACTAAAGAAAGTTCAAAACTGAAAAATAGAAAAGTCAAAGTCTCCAATTTAGTATCCGTTACCAGTCTGATATACACCCGTTCAGATGTTTTCTGTATGTATTCAAAATTCTACCAATAGTAACACTACAAAACTGGAACTCCCCTTACATTATTCTGTATCTTAACATAAAGTATCCTATTTACTCATAGGATACTTGAGTCGGACACCAAAATCCACCCCAGTCTTTTCAGGTGCTCCACAGTACCTTCTATATAGTAGCCCTACTTATTCAATTTTTCATTGAAAGAAAAGATCCAGGGTGATTACAGCTTTTTACATTTCAAAATAATGCTGTCAGGAATGTTCTTTCACCTCTTTTTGCATTTGTGTGATTCTTTTGTAGGCAAGTTCCTACAAGTGGATTTACTGGATGAAGGCTTTACATTTTTATATATAAATGCCTCCAAAGTTGGCATACCATTTTACACAACGTTTGTGAGATGCCAATCACTTTTTAAAACAGGGTAAAATCCTGATTAAATTAACCCTTTAACCATGTAGGTGTGCCTTAAAAATACTCTAAGAGGAAAAATTTGAAGCAATTAAAAAACTGTTCCAAAACTAGAAGTCATTTAGAAAAATGTTTTTCACACTTTGGGTTACATCACATTAGTGGTTGTGAACTCAGTTGAAGGGACTGTGAAAATCCTTTTACGCAGAAATTTCAGTATGCGTCATGTAAAATAAGAATAAGTACTGTTTATGTGTGTGCTGGATTTTTACGTAAATTATTTGTTACTGTACATCTTGGTCACAAGAGTTTGAAAATAACTGATTTAGAATTAACATAGCTATTTTAGCATGTCTCTCTGGGAAGAGAGTTAATAACTTTAAAGGGAAGGGACAGGCAATTTGGGTTGAAGTGGAGGTGTCTTTCTGAGTCTGCTTGGTCCTCTGGTAACACATGAGGGTAAATGCAAGTTGGTTTGAGGCTTTTCAAAACTAAAATCAAACTGAGTGTTTTTGGACCAGTGTTTTAAATTTTTAAAAAATTATCTTTATAAAAAATCAAGGTAATGCTAAAATTTTAGCTGTTTTGCTAACTCCTACTTAGAAAGAGGGTAAAGCTGTATCAAATGACTATTAAACAAAAAACTTGGAAATATTTTCACCAGATTTAGTTTGACAGCATCTATTAACTATCTGCAACATATTAAGAGTTGATTTTTTATTACTTTTAGAGTATTTCTTGCTATATCAAGGAATATCATGTCTGATTTTCACTCCAAAGTATACTGGCATTGTACTTCCCAAATCCATTTGAAAACTGGACCGTTAACACCGATGCTTTGATTGGCAAACATCTGACACACTTTATTTTAAATGAAAAAGCAGATGGAGGGGGAGTGCAGTTGAGATTTCCTTTGCCAATAGATAACTTGTGTTATTATTACTGTCATTTCTCTCTTTGCAAGAATTTTCAAGAAATGATTCCTGCTTTTGGAGTTGTCAGACTACTCATCATTGTTGTTATAAGTAAGTGTGTTTTGTGAATACTTCACATCTCCACGTTTATGGGTTCAACCTTCAGAAGGCCTTCTCATATTTCCCAAACACATCCTACACGTCCTGATGCAGAAAGATATGAGTGGGGTTTTCACAGACCCTTGTGGGTGGTCCTTAGAGGTGCCTGTTTCTGGGGTGTGGGGAGTTAAGAGAGTAGGGCTTGAGGTACTCCGTCCACTTCATCCACCATACCATCACTTATGCTTTTTATTTTTTAAAAAGTTTTTATTGGAGTATAGTTGATTTACATTGTGTTACGTTCTGCTGTCATTTATTTTTTATTAAATTAAAAAATTAATTATTTAATTTTATGTATTTTGGTTGTGCTGGGTCTTTGTTGCCGCGTGGGCTTTTCTCTAGTTGTAGGGGGTGGGGGCTATTCTCTAGTTACAGCGCTGGGGCTTCTCATTGCAGTGGCTTTTCTTGTTGAGGAGCAGAAGCTCTAGGATGTGTGGGCTTCAGTAGCTGCGGTTCCAAGGCTCCAGCTGCTGCTGCTGCTGCTAAGTCGCTTCAGTCGTGTCTGACTCTGTGTGACCCCAGAGACGGCAGCCCACCAGGCTGCCCCATCCCTGGGATTCTCCAGGCAAGAACACTAGAGTGGGTTGCCATTTCCTTCTCCAACGCATGAAAGTGAAAAGTGAAAGTGAAGTCGCTCAGTCAGCATAGGCTTAATAGTGGTGGTGAATGGGCTTAGTTGCTCCATGGCATGTGGGATCTTCCCAGACTAGGGATCAAACTCGTGTCTCTTACATTGGCAGGTGGATTCTTTACCACTGAGCTGGCAGGGAAGCCCTGTTTATTTCTGACTGTGTGGGCTCTTCACTGCGGTGCAAGGGCTGCTCTAGCTGTGGCATGTGGGCTCAGCTGCCCTGTGGCATGCAGGATCTTCATTCTCCTACCAGGGATCCCACATCCTCTGCATTGGGAGGCAGATTCTCACCCACTGGACTACCAGAAAAGACCCTGTCACTTTTTTATACACTGGATTCTTCTCATTCATAAACTAGATTCTGTATACAATTTTGTTTGAAAGGGAAAACTTAAAAACCATTCACATTATCCATTTTCTTCTTCAATTTCTACATTTTCAGATTAAAAAAAAAACTGACCTAGGATATAGGCATGGAGTGGTGGCTGAGGATTGATGATGAGAGCAGAGGTGGAGGAGGAGAAGGGTCAGGGAACTAGGAAGATGACTGACGTGGCTTTGGAAATCTCAAGAATGACAGCGGAGAATGACAGGCTGAAGGAGCTTAGGAAGCCGCATTCTGGAGAAGAGGTGGAATTTTACCTGGGTCTGAAAGTCAGGATTTTGGATGATGGCAGGCCATACAGAGCAGAAGCAAACAAGAGCAAAGGCAGGGCTTATCACTTGTATATCCACGCCTGCTCCTGCTGCAGATGTATCTGCACAGAGGGTGTGGGGAGAAGGCTGACCTTGAGGCTCAGACTTGAAGACAAAGACAGAAGTGACATTTGATACAGGCTACTTTGGGCTGTCAGGGCTTCCCAGGTGGCGCTACTGGTAAAGAACCCGCCTGCCAATGCAGGTGATGTAAGAGATGTGGGTTCGATCCCTGGGTAGGGAAGATACCCCGGAGGAGGGCACGACCCACGCTAGTATTCTTGCCTGGAGAATCCCATAGACAGAGGAGCCTGGTGGGCTCCGGTCCATGGGTTGCAGAGTCTGACATGACTGAAGAGACTTAGCACACGTGCACGCAGTTCTGGCTGTCCACATAGTAGGAAAAAAATGATTCTGCAAATTGGTATCAAGTGTTCAAAAAAGAGACCAAGTTTAGTTTACGAATGGTATATTTATAAAACAGTATTTCACCCAGATAGACAAGAAGTTACTTGTTTGTAGTTTATACCATACCGTATACAATGTTTTTCTCCACAGACATCAAAAAATTTAAAAAGAGGGAAAGTAGTCAGCACAGGAAGGAGGGCAGATGTCTGGGAGTTAGTTAGGAGTCACTGTGTGGGCAGAGCTACCTGAGTTGTTAAGGTCACAATCAGACCAAGGAACAAGCCCTCAGACAGAAAAAGATTCTTACACAAGTTACCTGGGGTTCAGCTGATCTGGTTCTTTCAAATAATGACTTTCGTAAAATAAGCCTCAGACTCTCAGTGGGGAAACAGTTTTAATTCTCTAATACTCTTTAATGGTGGAGTAAAAACCCTTTCCTCATGCACAAAGTTATCTCCAAATACAGTTCATGTAACATGCTGTCATTCTTGAGGTAAGCAATACAGTCACTGAATGACATGGTTTTATTATATCCTACAAACACAGGTCGGACAGCTAACATCAGCCTCCCCCACGTGCCATTGTTTCTAAAAGCTCTTTGGCCTGGTTGGGGCTTCCCTGGCGGCTCAGTCGTGAAGAACCTGCCTGCCAATGCAGGAGATGCAAGATGCGGGTTTGATCCCGGGGTTGGGAAGATCCCTTGGAGAAGGAAAGAGCAATCTGCTCCAGCATTCTAGCCTGGAAAATTCCATGGACAGAAGAGCCTGGCAAGTTACAGCACATGGGGTCCCAAAGAGTCAGACACAACTAGGCATGCACGCACGCACACCTACAACAAACTCCAGATTAATGCAACACAAATACATTTTAATTTTAAGCACGTTTCCTTGGGAAAATTTATATATATATTTTTTAATGGTAAATATTATTCTTAATTGTGAAGGACAGTTGGCCTTAAGGACCGTGCTTCGTTAAGCACCAATTTTTAGACGTTGTTTTCTAACAAAGCAACTGAGCTTCCCTGGAAAAAGTTCAGGACGTCTCGACTTTCATCCTTCAAAAAACCCATATAAAGCCAACTCCCTTAAAAATGAGTGTTAGGTTTTACTGAAGATAATGATTTGGTTTACTGGAATGAGGGCTTCTTTTCAGGTGGGAAGACAGGTCTCAGTTTAGAGACTGCAGCAGTTTAGAAGTAAACTCCCCTTGGAAGCAGAAAGGGCCTGGCAGATACAAATCAGAAGGCAGGAGAGAAACTGAATGGAGAAACTGACATGCTAAGAGTTACAGAAGGTTTTTGAAAGGAGGCCTCCTACTGTGAAAGACTTGACCAAAGTAACTGTTTCTAGGAAGTCTGCCCTGTGATGGTTTTCTTATACTTTCCTAGCACTGCATCTGTTATTTACACTCCATCAGGAAATGCAAATGACTTAAAATACAATAACAGCCACATTTATCTAGCATTTGGTGTGATAGTCATTTACAATTAAATTAATATTGAGTACTTCCTCGACCTCAATTCCTACCCGGTGACTTCAGCGTCAATACTGTATTGAAAGGGAAGCTAGCCAGAACACATGATCCTGATGCTATTTTCCCAAAGGCAAGGACTAGGTCTTTTGGTGGAGAAGGCAATGTCACCCCACTCCAGTACTCTGGCCTGGAAAATCCCATGGATGGAAGAGCCCGGTAGGCTGCAGTCCATGGGGTCGCTAAGGGTTGGACACGACTGAGCGACTTCACTTTCCCTTTTCACTTTCATGCATTGGAGAAGGAAATGGCAACCCACTCCAGTGTTCTTGCCTGGAGAATCCCAGGGACGGGGGAGTCTGGTGGGCTGCCGTCTATGGGGTCTCGGAGTCGGACACGACTGAGGTGACTTAGCAGCAGCAGCAGCAGGTCTTTCGGTCTCCTGGGACACTCACTAAGTAGAGCATAGAGTATTGGGGGATGGGTGTGGAATGTGACAGTTGCAGATGTTTCCAAGCGCACACGTGGGGCAGAGTTCTAACCCAAGAAGCCTGGAAGGTCCTTTAGCATCACCGCTATGACTTATTTAAGGAATGTCTAAGTTCTGGCTCTTACTGTTCCATTAGTAACTGTGGAATCACTTCCTTTCTCGGGCTGTCTTCTGTATTCCTGATGGTGTTTATGAAAGGGTTAATGGGTAGGCAGGTCTCACTAAGGGGGCCAGAGGTCCCCAGGCTGCAGGAGGAGACAAACAGCAAACGACAGTGGTGGACATTTTTTTCCCTACATTCCTTTGCTCCCGCTTTAGCCAGGTAGGAGGCTCCTTTAATTCTGTTGCTATGAGACAATCCGCTCTTCCTGAAAGTTACTTTTTCCCAACCTTGAGGGGCTGATTGCCCAACAAAACAATACATCTTACTCATGGGAATGTTTTTCTTAGGCTATGTTAATAAAACTATGTATCTTGCTTGGAGTTCTGTTTTCCTTTAGTATCTTGCCAGAGACATCGAGGTCCAGAGGTGACTCCCGGTGTGTAGATCTGTCTGTTGTGGGAGAGAGCTGCACCTGGCGCAACTCTCTCAGCCTTGAGGTGTTTATCTATGATCAACAGCTTGCTCAAGAGTATAAGATGCCTTGCAAAAAACTGCTAAGGGGCTACTCTCCTGCCCCCTTCTGATGTCTATGTGAGAAGCTTTCTCTCTCTCTACTTTAATAAAACTTGGCTACACAAAAACTCCAAGTGGTCAGGCCTCGTCTCTGGCTCCACATCAAAATCCTTTCCTCTGGAGGCCAAGAATCCCGGCATCGTTCACAGCTAATAGCCACACCCTTTCATCTTGGGATCTTCAAGACAAGGTGTAAGCTTTCATCTTTTAATCTGGGGTGATTAGGTGGGTGAGAGTGAAGCCCCCACAGTCAGACAGCTTAAGGTTCAAATCCCACCACTGCCTCAGAGCTATGTGGCCTTGGGCGAGTATTTAGCCTTTGTGTCTTGGTTTATGTAAAAAACACCAGGCCTTTCCTTACTCGAGATGCTGCAATAGTAGTAATTAGTTTGCCTGCCTGCTTCTGTCTTTGCTTCTTTAGAGTACGTCTTCTGTATGGCAGTATCGTCTTTTAAAATGTGAGTCAGGGGATTTCCCTGGTGGCTCAGTGGTAAAGAAACCACCTGCCAGTGCAGGAGACACGGTTCAATCCCTGATCAGGGAAGATCCCACATGCCATGGAGCAACTAAGCCTGTGCCACGACTATCACGCCTAGCGCACCGCAACTACTGAAGCCCCTGAGCCCTAGAGCCTGTGCTCAGCGAAAGCAGCCACTGCAATGAGAAGCCTGTGCACCGCAACTAGACGGTAGCCCCCACCGGCCGCTCACGCACCAGTGAAGACCCAGTACAGCCAGTAAACAAATAAATAAAAATTACTAAAAACCCCAGTCAGACATGTCACTTCTGTGCTCAAAAGCTTTTGAAGGGTAAAAGTCAAAGTCCTTACGAGGGTCCATAAGGTTCTGTGTGATCTGCATCTGCCCCGGTTTGATCTCCTCACCTACAACTTCATCCCCAGCTTGAGTCCAGAATCATCTGCAGGTCTTGGTAAAGCGCAGACTGTTAAATCATACCTGTAGAGTTTCTGGTTCAGTAAGTTTGGGGTGGGCCTGAGAGTTTTCATTTCTAGTAAGTTCCCAGTGAAGCTGGGAATCCCCAGTGGGAAAGGGAACCGTCCTTTGAAAACTGTCGATGCCATCAGATCAACTGCTTTGGTATTCCTCAAACACACCAGGCACTGCTGGTTCTGCCTTAGGGACTTTGTACTTCAGTCTGCCTAGAAGGCTCTTTCAAAGGTCAGCATGGCTTGCTCCCTTATCTTCATCAAATTTTCCCTGAGATCCTTCCTGACTCTCCAGTTAAACATCACACCCTACTCCCAGCATTCTCAATTCTCCTTCTCTTTGTATACTCTCTACAGCACTAAGCACCCTACTTATTCATTTGCCTTCCCCAGCTAGACTTTCAGTTCCATGAGGCAGTCTAATCTTTTCATGGCAGTATATCCACCACCTAGAATAGTGGCTGGCACATGGGAGATCATTAATAAATACTTGTTGGATCGATGCATCTATAAAATGGGGTAATGATAGTACCAATTTCATGGCATTGTTGTGAGGATTAATGATACAAAGTTAGTACACGTAAAGTTCTTAGAACAGTAGTACCTGGCACAGAGTAAGTCTCAATAAATGTTACCATTGCTAGAGGGGAACCAAAAATAACTGGTATACTGTTGTGGAGATCCTGGGGCTTCATCAGGCTGTTTTCCCTTCTAGTTGTGTCGGACATGGGATTTGCTCTCTACAGACGGTTCTTTGTTCCTGCAAATGGGTCTCCGGTGAGTTCAGTTTATTATTTTTTAAGTGAAAATTTGTTTACCTATGATATCAATAGCTAAAAAGGGTCACCAAATAGGGGCAGCAACAATTCTGAGATTTAAAGCTGTCAGATTTCCATTTGGAAGTTAAGAAAATTCCTGAGCAAACCAGCCTTTTAGGTTGTCCTTTTCACTTCTCTCATAGCCCAGATAACTGGCTCTAGTTCTCTGCACCTGCTATACGGGTAGCTATTCCAAGAAACAGGAGTGAAGGGACTTTACTGTCTATGGAGGATAAAATGCAGACTGGAAAGCAGCAATAATATGGGTCCAGATAAATTTATAATATAAAGAAAACTGACAAAGATTTCCAGTTTTATTGAAATTGGTTCCTGAATTTGGTAATTTCTGCTTGAGTATTTGCACGTATGTTATTACCTGTGTTTTAATTCAGACATTCCATTTATGTGGGATAGATTATGCTCCTATAAAGAACCCTTACTAATCTCAACTCTTACTCTCTTGGCTGGCCTTGTATAGAACCATCCTAATGCAGTGATGGCCTGGAAGAGAGACAGGATGGCTGTCGCATGTACTCAAAAGAGTCAGTGAAATGACATTTTTTTTAGCTTTGCATGATGGAGTTTTCTTTTCTCTTTTGTCTCACTGCCTTGCTGTTCAGACTTTTAAGACTCTGACTGGGATGGTATTTGTTCTCTAATAAAAGAGATGCAGCTGAAATATACAATTAGCATTTTCTTCACTTATTTTCATTTTCCCCTTTTCTCCCAAGGTGTCTTTTGCAGCTCACATTGCAGGTGGATTTGCTGGAATGTCCATTGGTTATACCGTGTTCAGCTGCTTTGATCAGGCACTGCTGAAAGATCCAAGGTTTTGGACGGCAATTGCAGCTTATTTAGCTTTTGTTTTATTTGCTGTGTTTTTCAACATTTTCCTATCTCCAGCGAACTGACTTGTCCCTAACACAAACGAATGAATAAAAAGGGCCATCTGGGGGGAAAAAATAAAAACTGGAGAACTCTCTATGAAGAAACAGAGAAGTCCCAGGAAATGCTAACAATTTTATAAAGAGAACAAACACCCCTGAAGTTGTCAGTTTCAAAGACTGCTTACAAAAGGGGTTAGGGTTTAAGGAAGGAGCTCCTCCGAGGGAATAAGGGGTAAGAGGAAGAGAGAAAATGGAAGGGAAGTGAGAACCAGAGACTGGCTCTTTTCTAGGCATGCTGTGTCAAGGGTATTCATTCTCTAAAAGAACTTGCTCTTAGGAGGATATGGTATAGAGATTGCTTGATAGAATCCACAAATAATGTACTCTGCTGATAATAAAAACTTTTCATATCTGTCAAGACTACTGATTATCACTTTCTATCACTGTTTTGAGTCAATAGGTCACTGTTTGGGGTGCTTTATGTGCATTATTGTTAATCTTGTTGAAAACCCAGAAAGGCAGCTATTACTCTGCATCTTAGAGAGGAGACTATGAGAATTCTTAAAAAAGAAAAAAATCAAGTAATCTGTCTAAGAGGGGACAGGGCTTCCCAGATGGCTCACTGAGTAAAGAATCCATCTGCAATGCAGGAGACACAGGAGATGTGCATTTGATTACTAGGTCAGGAAGATCCCCTGGAGGAGGGCATGGCAACCCACTCCAGGATGGAGAATCCCATGGACACAGGAGCTGGCTACAGTCCATGAGGTCACAAAGAGTGGGACATGACTTAGTAACTAGACAAAAGACGTGCTATTGTTTACTTAACCATTGCTCTGCTGCTGCTGCTGCTGCTAAGTCGCTTCAGTCGTGTCCGACTCTGTGCGACCCTAATAGACGGCAGCCCACCAGGCTCACCCGTCCCTGGGATTCTCCAGGCAAGAACACTGGAGTGGGTTGCCATTTCCTTCTCCATTGTGTGAAAGCGAAAAGTGAAAGTGAAGTCGCTCACTCGCGACCGACTTCTAGCGACCCCATGGACTGCAGCCTACCAGGCTCCTCCATCCATGGGATTTTCTAGGCAAGAGCACTGGAGTGGCTTGCCATTGCCTTCTCCGAACCATTGCTCTACTGAACACTTAAACTGCTGCTGATTTTGTACCATTTCTGACAGTGCTATGTGATCATCCTAGTATGTTGGTGTGTCTTTGAGAATGATTGAATGAATGGGTATTTCAAGCATCCAGAAGCAGAAATGTTATGTTAATTTTGATAGATTTGAACTACCACTTTTTTTTTTGGCTGTGCTGTGCCACACAGCTTGCAGGATCTTAGATCCCCAACCAAGGACTGAACCACAAAAGTTTTGAATTCTAACCACTGGTGCGTGCTAAGTTGCTTCAATTGTATTCAACTCTTTGCAACCCTATGGACTGTAGCCTGCCAGGGTCTCGTGTCCATAGGAGTCTCCAGGCAAGAATACTGAAGTCGGTTGACACGCCCTCCTCCAGGGGATCTTCCCAACTCAGGGATGGAAACTGGGTCTCCTGCATCTCCTGCACTGCAGTCAGATTCTTTACTGCTGAGCCACCAGGGAAGGCCCCTAACCACCGGATGCCAGGGATTTCCCTAAATTACCTTTTAAATAGTTGTATCATTTATATTCTTACTGATATTATATGACAGGAACAGTTTCCTCATACATTTGCCAAAAGGTAGCTTTATAAATCTTGAAAAAATTTACATTTTGATTAAAAAATAATATTTTATTTTAATTCATATGTAACACTAATGAAGCTTAGCATTTAAAAAATTTTTTATAATTTATATATTACACATAATATATAATATGCAAGTATGAATATATATATGTATATGTGTATATATATATATATTTCCTGATGAAAGGGTTGAATTTAAACTGAAAAGTAGCTATTAGATGGCATAGATGCCCAAGGAAGAAATATTTATCTGCCATCACCAACCCACCAGGTCAGTACTCTGGAGATCTTTAATGACCTTTAAAGTACAAAGTAATTGTTAATAACAGAAAACTAGACAGAGAAATAGGATTCACCTAACTATGAAATCGGACATGACCCATTGATTATTAAGACTGATGACTAAGAAGTTACTATCTAGTTAGGTTATTTTGGTACTAGAAACATTGTTTACATTACCAAAAACAGTGATATCTTTCTGGGTCTCCAAGGGGCAAAGTTACCATTAAAAAGCACACAGATGTCTGGCATTTTAAATTTGACATTTCTGAATAATAGAGGAATCATTTATTCAGCTTAATTTTGTGCTCACAGTTTTAGTCTTCTAAACTGTGCTGTATTAATTAGAACTAGTCTTTCTGTGGGCTGCCCAATAAGGTAGCCACTAGGCACATGTAGCTGTTTACGTTTAACTAAAATTAAATGAAATTAAAAACTGTGTCTCTGTTACACAAGCCTCGTTGCAAGTACTCAATAGCTAAGTATTAATAGTGGCCATCTTATTGAACAGTGCAGACAGTCTATCCAACACTGCTGCAAAAAAGTTCCATTGGATTAAAAAACCTTCCATTGGGTGGCGCTGTGTAAGAAGCAAGAATGAAGGCAGGGAGCTGCAGTTTAGCTGATGGCTGACTCACTGCACCGAACTAAACAGAATCTGCTCTACACCTGCAAAGGGACACATTGAGAAACACGTTGAAGATGACTTTTAAGCATGATCTGCTTCAAATTCACCTAAATCAAGAAAGGTCTGTGTTAATCTGTCTTAGTTAATTAAGAGTCATTTGAAATTTTTTTTTCTTTTGAATTTTATGGTATTGTATCTATGTACATTAGTATTCATGCTATTTGGTATGAAAACTTTAGGACCTAAGATTTGAAGCTACATAACAGTGCTTCCTCTTTCAGAAAATACTATGCACTTGTCCTTTTAGGAAAAAAAAAAAAAAACTTTAATTTTCTTTGGTAATTTTAAAAGTAAAGTGCTCATGGTAAAAGAAATTAAACATATATATAATTATAAAAAATTAAGTCAATTACTATCATTTTACCCAGAGATAATCACAGTTAATATTTTGATGAATATCCTTCTAGGCTTTATTGTATGCATCCTGTCTCTTATACACATCTAGATGTGTATAAGAGACAGGGTAACACATGAGGGTATGTCTCTTATACACATCTGTATTGATAATTATTTTGGATAGTTTCAAGTTATAATTATTATAAACAACAATAAGAATAATATCTTTGCTTATATTTTAAAGTGCTTTGGACTGTGGGTCAAAGAGTATATTGCTATCAAATACAAAATTTCTCTATCTCAGGAATACAACTAAATTTTAGAAGGCTGATGCTTTTGCAACTCTTTTGAACTATATAAAGTTTTCAAAAGGAACTAAACTCTAGAACTTGTTATTTAAAAAATCAAAACTTTCACTATTTGACACACCTAATTTAAATAATTAAAATTATGAGAAAACAGGTGATTTCTTAATATCTCTTTCATGAAAACTTCAAGTGTGTTTAGAGAAGAAAAATAACAGTTTAGTAAAACAGTTAAGAGGTGACTTTAGAACCACATTGATCTTTGAATACCAGTTCTAGCTGTGTGATCTTGGGTAATTTAAGGTGTGCCTCAGTTTCCTCATCTGTAAAATGGGGAAACAATATACCTAGCTCACAGGAGTTTTGTGATGAATATATCTTGTAGCTATAATATCCCAGTATGTTGTTTGATTGTATAATATTTCCCTTTTTATGAGGAATACAGGACATGCATTTACATATTAAAATCGAAAATGAATGAAAAATTCCCCCATTTTTTCTTTTCTTTGGGATGTATTTCCTCTTAGATATCCCAGGGTTATCAACTCTAATGTGGAACCTACTGGCTGATAATCCAAGCATCTAAATTATAACTTGCTCTACTGCTCACTCCACAAAGCAAGCTATATGTCTTAAAAGGGTCAAATACTGTTGTAATGAAAATTTCCATACTACTACCAACATACCAATGATCCAAGCAATATCTAATAATATCCTCATAATAATTTTTCATAGCAAAGTATGGTAATAATTACATAAATATTCATAAATATTTTTACTGAAATGATTTCTGAAAATGCTCAAAAACTGCCAGAAAGAAACTAGAATTTAGACATTTAAATGTGGATTAAAAAACTGATCTAAATTCTTATAGCAAGAGCCAGATCTGTTTCCTTTGGTTTCATGAAATGCTGTACCTTACTGGATTATGAAATGAAACACATGCCTTTTCCTTTGTACATAAATGAGATTTTAAAATCATTGACATTGGTCACAGCATCCATATAAAATAATCTTAATAAACAGGTTTGTAAGATCAAGTCAGTAGTCTCAGGAACCTCTCTAAGAGTTCTCAGTTTAAAATAACAAAGCAAAAAGCCAAGTAAGACTCCTTTCTTCCAGGAACTCCTACAATTCTATCCTTCATAGAGAATACATACACCCCTTCTCCAGGTATCTTTTTTCCCCCTACTGCATTATAATGTCTAAATGTAAATGACTTTCTATTCTTGACATCTTAAACATATTCTTGGTAACATATTATTACAACTTTCTAGGGAAAAAAGAGAGCAACCAGCATGCTGAAAGAGTGATGCTTTGTTCATATTTTGGTCACAGGTTTGCTTAAGAAATAGCACACGCTTCAGAAATGGAACAATGTATCTGCCTCCTATTTGGTGGGGTTCAGAGATAAGATGACTGACTAAATAAACATGGGGGACTGGAATTTCCTTGGAGGCATTCTGGAGGAGGTTCACATCCACTCCACCATGATTGGAAAGATGTGGCTCACCATCCTGTTCATATTTCGAATGCTTGTTCTGGGTGTAGCAGCTGAAGATGTCTGGAATGATGAGCAGTCTGGCTTCATCTGTAATACGGAACAACCTGGCTGCAGAAATGTATGCTATGATCAGGCCTTCCCTATCTCCCTCATTAGATACTGGGTTTTGCAGGTGATATTTGTGTCTTCACCATCCCTGGTCTACATGGGCCATGCTTTGTACCGACTGAGAGTTCTGGAGAAGCAGAGGCACATGAAGAAGGCGCAACTGAGAGGTGAACTGGAGGAGGCAGAGCTTGAAACGCCTGGGGATCGGAGGCGACTGGAGGAAGAACTGTGTCAGCTGGAGCAAAGGAAAGTAAATAAAGTTCCACTCAGAGGAACCTTGCTTTGCACTTACGTGATACACATCTTCATTCGCTCTGTTGTTGAAGTTGGGTTCATGATTGGACAGTATCTTTTATATGGATTTCACTTAAAGCCTCTATTTAAATGCCACGGCCACCCATGTCCAAATACGATTGATTGTTTTGTCTCTAGACCCACAGAAAAGACGATATTCCTATTATTCATGCAATCCATAGCGACTGTTTCACTTTTCTTAAATGTTTTAGAAATTTTCCATCTAGGTTTTAAAAAGATTAAAAGAGGGCTTTGGGGACAATATAAATTGAAGGATGAACATAATGAATTTTGTACCACGTCAAAACAAAACCTTGCCAAATATCAAAACACATCTGCAAACTCACTGAAACGACTCTCTTCTGCACCTGATTATAGTCTGTTAGTAGACAAGGAAACACACACAGCAGCGTATCCTAGTTTAAATCCCTCTGCATTTCAGACAGATCCTGATAACCATATTGGAAATGATGACAAAGGCATTTTGGATGAACAGGAAACTCTGCTTTCTGACATGTGCACATTTAGTATGGCCTGTGGTCATCTTCAAAATATCAGCTCAAGTAATAAAGAAGACACTCATAAACTATCTGGAAAAGAAGTTAATGGTAACCAGTTGAGGGGAAAAAGAGAAATTGATGGCAAAGACAGCAAAAGGAATCACTACTTTAAAGGTCACTGTTCTAGTCCAGGTGACGCTATAGAGCTTAACAACCACGTGGGACAGTCACCGCAAACAGCTTTCTCTCCGCCAGCTAACTGCACCTGGAAACCGAAGTGGCCTCGAGCTACCCGGGGTCCCTCTGCAGAAAATGAAAACCAGGCATTACCTCCTAAAGGTAACCTCAAGGGTCAGCTCAGGGAGAGCACAACCAGAACCCTTCCTCCTTCACTGGGAGACTTTCAACCACATGACATTCCAGACACTCCTGATTCGTCGGGAGGGCTGTCCTTTGAATCCAAGTTGGTCAGAACCTGCAGTAACCCTACTGCTTGTACTCCAAATCATTTAGTGTCACTGACAAACAACCTCATTGGAAGGCGGGCTCCCACAGACCTTCAGATCTGAACATCCGTTGGCGTTTAGACATTCTACATATTACATTATCACAGAAGTAGTCTAGTGATGGTAGAGCACAGAAAAAATAGGGCAGCTCTAAAGACCAGCTGTTTATAAAAACGACTACAAACCCATTTTTAAAAAGGGAAAATGGCTCTAGGTCTGAACTGGGAAGGATTAGTTTCAAGTTTAAAGACACAGAGTTACCAAATCAGGATTACTTTTTTGTGGGTTCCCTTCAGAAAAACACTGATTTTGGGAAAATCTATGTCAGAATTCAAGCTAAATGGAACCAGGTTTTTCCTTGAAGGGAAAACAGCCTTCGGAGATTGTTCTTGATCTGTGTTAATTCCCTCTTTTAGTTATTGATCTTATTTCAGGACAGTGATTGAACTTTGCGCTTGGTTCTTAGTTTCCTTATGGACTGAAACCCGATGTGCCCCGGATATAAACATCATGTTGCTTCTAGTAAATAAAATCCTAAAAGGATGTCGCTTTCTTTTACCAGTTTATAGCACTGTGATTCAGTGCCAGGGTCCGAGTCTTGGCTCTACTACACTGGCCATCTAACCATTACAGTTTACTTACAGTGTCTACCTTGGAGAAGGAAATGGCAACCCACTCCAGTGTTCTTGCCTGGAGAATCCCAGGGACGGGGCAGCCTGGTGGGCTGCCGTCTATGGGGTCGCACAGAGTCGGACACGACTGAAGCGACTTAGCAGCAGCAGCAGCAGCACAGTGTCTACGTTACAGGGATGCTGTGAGGACTAAAATAAGAAACAGGTGTTTAACGCGCTGTCAGGCATACAGTAAGCGCTCAAAAGTGCTAGCTATTATTATTACATTACTGCTCACCCTCTGGAGACCCACATCAAGGCGGCCACAAAATAAGGAGATTCCAAACGTCAGAGCCGGAGCCCAAACAGACGATTCTAAGCAGTCTTCCAGCCACTGGAATCCAAAGGCTGCCTTCGACGGTCGTGCGCCCTCTTTCAAAACGAGATTGCACAAACCAGTAGGCGCCGGCTGCCACAGGCTTCTGAGGTCCTGGTTGAGACGGGTCCGCCCACTCTCGGTGTCTGGAGTGAGTCCTCGCGCGCCCGGGCTCCGCAGGCCCCGCCCCCTGGCGCCACGCCCGACTTTGGCCCCACGTGGACACTCGCCCCGAGTTGCCAAAACCTAGCCTCCTACTAAGCAACCAAATCTTGGCGAGGACCGGAAGAGGAAGGAGAGGCGAGGCTTCGCTAACCAGAGGGGCGGGTGCACGCAGCCTCCCTCGGCTCATCTCGCTATGGGGCATTCAGAGCGTCCTGGTCGCCATGAAAACAGGCCACACCCCGGCGATCCCGGCCCGGGGATCCCAAGTGCGCAGGCGCCCGTGCCCTTCCGCGCATGCGCAGTGCTGCTCCGAGCCCGCCAGCCACGGTCTCCGGCGCCAGCTACGCCGCTGCCGCTGTCACTATGGCCCATTACAAAGTGAGGGGGGCGCGGCGTGGCTTGGGGCGTGCGGGCGGTAGCCAGCCGCTGGTCGGCTCGGGTGGGAGTGGGGGCGTGCGCGTAGGTTTGGGGGGCTTGAGGTAGTGAGGCGGAGGCGGCGTTGCCGGACTCCCAGCGCCTTCTTCCTGCTCTTGCCCCCGGGCTTCGGCCACTGACCCGCCGTGTCTCCTCAGGCCGCCGACTCGAAGCGCGAGCAGTTCCGGAGGTACTTGGAGAAGTCGGGGGTGCTGGACACGCTGACCAAGGGTGAGCATGGGCCAAGAGAGGGTTCCTCATGCCGTCGTCGTGTTGCTCGGCGCTTGCCACGGCGTCTGAGGCCCTAGTTGAGACGGGTCCGCCCACTCTCGGCGTCTCGAGAGAGTCCTCGCGCTCCAGGGCTCCGCAGGCCCCGCCCCCTGGCGCCACGCCCGTCTTTGGCCCCACCTGGACACTCACCCCAAGTTACCAAAACCTAGCCTCCTACTAAGCAACCAAATCTTGGCGAGGACCGGAAGAGGAAGGAGAGGCGACGCTTCGCTAACCAGAGGGGCGGGTGCACGCAGCCTCCCTCGACTCATCTCGCTATGGGGCATTCAGAGCGTCCTGGTCGCCATGAAAACAGGCCACACCCCGGCTATCCCGGCCCGGGGTTCCCAAGTGCGCAGGCGCCCGTGGCCCTCCGCGCATGAGCAGTGCTGCTCCGAGCCCGCCAGCCACGGTCTCCGGCGCCAGCTACGCCGCTGCCGCTGTCACTATGGCCCATTACAAAGTGAGGGGGGCGCGGCGTGGCTTGGGGCGTGCGGGCGGTAGCCAGCCGCTGGTCGGCTCGGGTGGGAGTGGGGGCGTGCGCGTAGGTTTGGGGGGCTTGAGGTAGTGAGGCGGAGGCGGCGTTGCCGGACTCCCAGCGCCTTCTTCCTGCTCTTGCCCCCGGGCTTCGGCCACTGACCCGCCGTGTCTCCTCAGGCCGCCGACTCGAAGCGCGAGCAGTTCCGGAGGTACTTGGAGAAGTCGGGGGTGCTGGACACGCTGACCAAGGGTGAGCATGGGCCAAGAGAGGGTTCCTCATGCCGTCGTCGTGTTGCTCGGCGCTTTGCCGCGAACGGGCCGTGGTGTGGGGCAGGAGGGGAACAGGAGGGACCCACCCCGGGTCCAGCGAGGTGGGCCTCGGGGGTCAGCGGGCACCGGCGCACGCCTGGCTGCCGGACGCTGCCCGGGTCGGGTAGCCTCACCCTCCCCGTAGTGAGTAAAACTCTTGCAGCTGTTGCAAAGTCTCTCCAACTTCCGTTGCTCTCCCTCTAGCCGCCGCAGTGAGCATGTTGCTAGAGACCTTGGGAGAGCCCAACTCCTCTCTCCTGACAAATTTTTCCGAGCCCTCCAAATCCTTTAGAAACATTTCCCCTCGAACAAAGGACAAATGGGAAAACGACCAGATTTGAAAGCAGTTTATAAAGTAACTTAAGTGAACCTAATCTCTGAAATAGCTCTTTGGATGTGGCTTTTCAACGGAACCCCATTTTGTAGTCTATATCAACTCCTACTTTGTGCAGATTTCATAATTAAAGTAGAATTACAGTTTAAAGAACGTGAGGACATATCAAAATGGTTATGTTGTTTTCATTTTTTACACTGTAGTTCTTAATCTGTAGTTCAAGATCTAAGCAGATG
Organism: Cephalophus harveyi; assembly: GCA_006410635.1. Classification (NCBI taxonomy): domain Eukaryota; kingdom Metazoa; phylum Chordata; class Mammalia; order Artiodactyla; family Bovidae; genus Cephalophus; species Cephalophus harveyi. Next base: position 180,916 of record SJYT01022299.1, on the reverse strand, counting down.
AGTAACGTGATTGACACTGGAAGGTTCCAAGAGCTAGTGTGGGTACTGCTTATTTCATCAGCTAGGCAGTAAGGCGAATGCTGTTATCTGTCACTCAGCTCACTGGCTGGGCCTTTCAAGGGTGTTTAAGAGAAGAGCTGGCAGGGATGATGATTTGGGTCCATATGAGAAGTGTAGTTAAGTATCTGGAAATACTTTGGTACCTGCTTTTTGTCCAGAAGCAAAAGTTTGAAAACTCTGGGAGAATAACAACTCTGGGTCTTAGCAGAAAGCAGGGCTTTTAATTCTCAAGCCTGGGTTGGTCATTTTGAATTGCTACCTACCTTAGGTTCAATTTCCTGTCTCTGCAAATTTCAGTGAACATTAAGGTAGTGTGAAAGCACTGTGCTGTCATCCTGGAAAGTATCACACCATTGGAATTTCATGGACCTCCCGCTCCCCTCAAAAAACTCCACAAGCACATTCTTTCATTTATTTAACCATTTTATTCAGGTGTCTGTTAAGGCAGTGGCGGGGGTGGGGGCTGTCTCTTATACACATCTCATACAGTAAGCGCTCAAAAGTGCTAGCTATTATTATTACATTACTGCTCACCCTCTGGAGACCCACATCAAGGCGGCCACAAAATAAGGAGATTCCAAACGTCAGAGCCGGAGCCCAAACAGACGATTCTAAGCAGTCTTCCAGCCACTGGAATCCAAAGGCTGCCTTCGACGGTCGTGCGCCCTCTTTCAAAACGAGATTGCACAAACCAGTAGGCGCCGGCTGCCACAGGCTTCTGAGGTCCTGGTTGAGACGGGTCCGCCCACTCTCGGTGTCTGGAGTGAGTCCTCGCGCGCCCGGGCTCCGCAGGCCCCGCCCCCTGGCGCCACGCCCGACTTTGGCCCCACGTGGACACTCGCCCCGAGTTGCCAAAACCTAGCCTCCTACTAAGCAACCAAATCTTGGCGAGGACCGGAAGAGGAAGGAGAGGCGAGGCTTCGCTAACCAGAGGGGCGGGTGCACGCAGCCTCCCTCGGCTCATCTCGCTATGGGGCATTCAGAGCGTCCTGGTCGCCATGAAAACAGGCCACACCCCGGCGATCCCGGCCCGGGGATCCCAAGTGCGCAGGCGCCCGTGCCCTTCCGCGCATGCGCAGTGCTGCTCCGAGCCCGCCAGCCACGGTCTCCGGCGCCAGCTACGCCGCTGCCGCTGTCACTATGGCCCATTACAAAGTGAGGGGGGCGCGGCGTGGCTTGGGGCGTGCGGGCGGTAGCCAGCCGCTGGTCGGCTCGGGTGGGAGTGGGGGCGTGCGCGTAGGTTTGGGGGGCTTGAGGTAGTGAGGCGGAGGCGGCGTTGCCGGACTCCCAGCGCCTTCTTCCTGCTCTTGCCCCCGGGCTTCGGCCACTTTGGGGGTGGGGCGGGGAAAGGCCTCTGCTCTAAATGAACTTTAGAAGACAGATAATAAATACATAGTGTCAACCAGTAGGAAGTGTTGTGAAAAGAACATTGCTGAGAGTGATGGGTGTGGCATTTTACCTAGGGTGGTAGAGGAAGGCCTCTTAATAAAGTAACCTTTGAACAAAGACCTGAAAGAAGCGTGCTGTTGAGTTTCCGGAAGTGTAAGGAAGCCAGAGTGGCTGGATGGAGTGAATGAAACATACATTGGTAAAGGGCAGAGAAGTGACCATTGTGGGAGGTAAATGGAGATATGAAGCCTTGTGGCCATACGTGGATTTCCCTTCATGAGAAACGGAACCCTTGGAGGCTTCTTTTCCCTGGCCGACATCTGGTATTCCCCCTCAACCTTCCTGGGTTTCCAGTTTCCTAAGTAACATCAGACAACAGAGTATCTACTGATATGATGATCTATTTAACATTTGATTTTGTGTACTTCACACAGATTTAACATAATTTTTATCCAGCTCATTTCCAAGAGGATTTGAAACTGCTTCTAACATTAAAACACTATAAGGATGGCTAAACATAGTTATTTGGAAGAAAAGCTATTTTACTTATTTTGAGCACTATATCAACCTCTAAAAATCCTGGCTGCTAAGACAAAAAGGGAAACACTGGGTATAGAGTTCTTGTTTGTTTAAAAGGAAGTATATTTCATCTATAGAAAAACACAGGAAACTTGACAGTTACATTATGTTCTGTAATTATCAACCTTAACCTTGTAAGTACCACTGACAGAAACTTAGAAGCTAAAAGAAAGGGTAGGAGAAAAAGAGGAAGAATGGGTAAGAGTATTTGTGTCTTATAAAATTAGAATTTGGTAGGGATCAGTGGGAATTAATGGAAGAAGAAACATGTGGTTGAGTATATAGTTTGAAGAAAAAGATAGTAAGTAGAGGAATAAAGTGTCCTGTAACACTGAAAGAAGAGGGAAGGCGAGGAGAGGGTAGTGGTGACATAAATATGCCAATTTCTCAAAAAATACTGCTGTAAATACGTTTAAAAGTATAACTATCAGAACCTAATGTAAGTTGTTTGTAGTAGTTGGCTATTTGATTCTTTTTTCATGCTGTCTAAATTATTTTGATGTTATTAAAACTAAAATAGAAAAAAGAGCAAAGCATGTTAAGTTGGTTTACAAGAGTTCTTAACGTGGGGCCTAGATATGTATGTTTTTTGTATATAGTTACAGCTTTTGGTCTTTGATCAGATTTTTCAGAATTTTGTACACAAAAGCTTAACCACTGATTTAGAGAGATTTTTATCTGAGAAGGATCCTAGAAGGAATGTGTTCAATATAAGATGGAAAAGGTGGTGCTGACATGAATTACTGGATATGAAACCACTAAAGTATGTATTTTAATTTGAGCACGTTGATTACTGGTAGTTTTTGGTTGGTGGTTATTTAGCATGTAGTGTGTGAAACTTCATTCTTGAAGAATATTTTGGATTCAAAGCTTCTTTCTTCCAACAATTAGCCACAGCCTTATTGAGTCTCTAAAATTTTTCTCAAATGTATCTACCTTGTTTTCATCTATTACTCTAGTACAGGTCACTTCTCTTTTTTTTTTTGGTGGTGGTGGGGGATGCCACGTGGCATGCAGGATTTTAGTTCTCTGACCAAGGATTGGGCCCATGCCCCCTGTAGTGAAAGCTTGGAGTCCTAACCACTGGACAGCCAAGGAATTTCCAGGTCACTCTCTTTTTAAACTAGCATGTGGTGGTGGTTTATTTGCTGAGTTGTGTCTGAGACTCCTGCGACCCCATGAACTGTAGCCCGCCAAGGCTCCTCTGTCCGTGGGATTTTCCAGGCAAGAATGCTGCTGCTGCTGCTAAGTCACTACTGGTTGCCATTTCCTTTTCTAGGGGATCTTCCCCACCCAGGTATTAAACCCCGTCTCCACTAACAGGCAGATTCTTTACCACTGAGCCGTAATTGCTCTTCCTGCAATTTGAATCCTTGTCCCACTTGTTAGCCTACTTGACTCCACACAGGAGTCAAGAGTGATCCCGTCACTCTCCTGCTTAAAACTGTTTTAATTATATGCCATTTTGTTTTTAGGATCAAGGCCCGACTGAACTTGCAGGATCCTCCGATCTCCTCCCTAACCACCTTTTCAGCTTCTTTTCAGTTCACAACTCCATCTGGCCACACTTGAATTTTCAGTTCCTGAATACATTGTTCTTTTGCCCTTGGCCTTCCTTTTTTGTCTGAAACCTTCATTGCCAAGGTCTTAGGTCTTATTTCCCTTCCCTGGTGCCCTGGGCTGAGTTAGGTGTTCTTCCAGTGTGCTCCCATCACCCATTACCCTTATCGATGCTTGATACTCTTTTGCACTAGACTGTAAATACGTTGAGTACAGGGGCCTTGTCTGTCTTGTGCACCATGGTATGTCCTAGCAATGTGTTTGGTGTGTAATAGATGCTTAATATTTACTGAGATATGGCATATAATTTCAGCCATTTTAAGAGTTTAATTTTTTTTTTTTTTCCTGCTTTTTGATTTGCAGTATTGGTAGCCTTATATGAAGAACCAGAGAAACCTAATAGTGCTTTGGAGTATCCTTTTCATTTTTCAAGTCAGAAAAAGGCCTTTATTCTATTGAAAAAGTTACTTGGAGTATTTGGATTTTGATCTCTGGGTAAATATTGGTGGTAGGGTTGGGGTGACTCTCATCAGTTATTTCAGTAGAGGGCTATTTCATTAGTTTTAATGAGCTCAAGTAAATCCTTAACTTTGATATTAGTTTTTTAAAGCATCACTTAGGAGCTGCTACCCCAGAAAATCCAGAAATAGAGCTGCTTCGCCTAGAATTGGCAGAAATGAAAGAGAAATATGAAGCTATTGTAGAAGAAAATAAAAAACTGAAAACAAAGGTAAAATTTTTGAAAGTATTCATGTTAAAAATAATTTCACCTTTAATGATTGTATGATCAGAACCTCACTAAAATGGACAGTAGAGGAGGGAGGAGGGTGAATATCAATCTCAGCTCAGTTAACTGCAAGGAGAAGCTGATACCCTGTCTAGAAAACCACAAGCAAATTGTAAACAGGATGAGAAAAGTGTGGTCAAGAAGAGGTTCTTGGGAACCTTCATCAACAAAAAAATGAAAATACGGGTTTGTAAGTAAGTGGAAAGTTCTGGGAGTCTTAGGCAGTTAAGTAGGTCATTATGGGGCCACTGCTTTGCGAATGGCACCCCTTAAGACTGTGCAGTGCATGATCTGTATAGTTATATACAGTTATGTATAGTTATATACAGTTATATGTTATATATAGTTATGTGGTGGCCCTGCAATGTGTTAACTGTAAACTTGTTTGCACTTAAGCTCTGTACATTTGTTTGCACTTAATTTTGTCTAGTGCTGAAGTTTTTTTCTTTGTTTAAACTCCTATGAGAATTTTCATAAACTTTTGTCAACTAAGCCTTTGAGGTTTTACCGCATTCTGAATCATATAATGCATTTCACATGACTCTAGGCATTTCTCATAATGTGGTTTTATCTTCTCAACAACTTTGTGAGATAAATGACACAGGTACACAGACCATTTTATAGGTGAGGAAACTAAAGCACAGTTAAGTCTAGCTTCTCAAATCTGACAGCTAATTGGAACAACTCATATCTGAGTGTTCTTGCAGTAAACCACAGTTTGGCATAAGAGATCATTCAGTATCTTAAATTATCCAAGATTCCAGTGTATAAATGCTAGATAACTTTTTTGACACCTTTTAAAGTCCCAATACATTAGCTGCTTTTTCATTAACTGGCTAGATTAATATATGTCACATGATTATTTTTTTTTATACTTTCTAGAAGAAAGTTTTCAGTAACCTTATGGTGGAGAGGAAGAAAGTACCTTTACTATATAAGCCACAACATCTTTGGGAAGATATGGATTATTGCATAGATGTTTGTGCAGTGCAGTCATGAATGGAAATTAAATTTTAGTTTCCCAGTAATTTTTAAGGTTTATACAAAAAAAACTTTCACTAGGTTTGATTGTATTAAATATTAAAAAAATCACTGGTTTAAAAAGGCTAGGATTTTATAAACTGATTCAGTCATTGAACAAAGTAGTTGACTTGTTTTGTTACTGTTAATTTTTTTTTAACCCAATTTAGAATAAAATTTACCTAAACGCCTCTGTCTTTGCCCCCATAGCTTGCTCAGTATGAACCACCTCAGGAGGAGAAACGTGCTGAATAGGATTCTTCTCAGTTGAAAAGACACTGAAAAAAATGGTTTTGTATGACTCGAATAGTTTGTACAGTATATAATCTTTTCTGAACAGATGCTATAGCACTCTTTTAAATATGTTAAATTCACTTATCACACGTTAACTGTTATAAACACATATACTTAGAATCACCAATAAAAACTCAGTATAACTTTCTTTGGGTCTTAAAAAAGCAGGAGAATCAAAAGTGAATCCTGGAAAGAAAAAAAAAAACTATAAACAACAGCCATCGAATTCATTACCTTAAAAGACATTCTATCAGTCTGACTAGGAATGATGGTACTGGTGGTATTTTAGCCAAGGAAGTTTAGCACAGAGCTATTCCTTGGTTTAGCTCAGTATTATGAGCACAGGTACAGTCATTCTTTAAAATGAAGATGACACTGTTGTTTTATATTCTCTGTAGGCAGCTGGAGAGATCTGTGTGATACATGATGCTGTTTCATGGGGGTCTCATGAATCTTCTGCTCTTGTTTATATTAGGTGGAACGAATGACTCTTTGCCACCACTTTGCCTTAGATAACTGTGTGTGTGCCAGTGTGGACTCTGACACCACCTTTCCTTCTATGCAATCATGCCCTATCTGATAATGTTGCCTTGCTTTACTGTGCTTCCCTGGGTCCCAGTTGCACATTGACCTTTCTGTGTTGTTTTTCAATTTCCTGTAATAGCAGTTGCCCTGATTGTAATTTATATAAACTTAAAGAGGCTCACACTGTTCCCCTGCCTTACTTAGTTGCTTAGCGGAACACAGAACAGAGGCAATATAAAATTCTGGGTTCACGCACAAGCCTGGATGACAAGGGGAATGAGCCATATATTGTGGAAAATTATAGTTTGTGGGTAATAATTATATAGTGCTTTTTTCCCTCAAAGTATTTTTCTAGCTTTGAATTCATTTCATCTTCATTATCCCTGTGAAGTAGGTAGGCAAGTGTGAGGGGAGGTGGGGTGCTGAATCTTTAGGCCAAAGACTGATATGAATACCAATTATTTACCAATTGTAGAACCTTGGGCACATTAGTTAATTGCTCCAAGATTCACTTTCCTCACCTGTTAAATGAAAATAATATCTGTGCTGCCTACCTCACAGGGTTGTTGTGAGGGTCAAATGGAATGTATGTGAAAGATCTGTAAATGGTAAAGCACTATATTCTTGTTTGTTAGTCCTTTTTCCTTTCTTGGAAGACCTACAGTCAGATGTTTTTGTGTTACTCTTGTTTTCCTTATTGATTGACTAGCATTATTAAGAAGTAGCCCTATTTCATGTTTTTTGTCCCCGGTGTTACAGAAATGTCCTTATTTTTTGGTCAAAACACACAGAGAAAACAATACAATGAAAGCTGGTTTTTAACTAGCAGAAGCCTCAGCACCTGCTAGAAGCTGTGACCAAGCCATTTATAAGGGCATCTTAATCAGTCACATGGGCAGGAATGTGGCAGTGGTCTGTCTCTTCCAGTCCCAGGTTGGTTTTTGTAGGGGAATCAGATATGGCTGGGGAGAAGGCAGTGGCCCCCAACTCCAGTACTTTTGCCTGGAAAACCCCAGGGACGGGGGAGCCTGGTGGGCTGCCATCTCTGGGGTCGCACAGTCAGACACGACTGAGGCGACTTAGCAGCAGCAGGAGATACGACTGGAAGAACATTTACTTGGATTGGTTTATCTTTTACCAGTTTGAGTGCCTCCTACAGGGACAGCAGTGGGCTGAGTATTATAAAGATGAATGACTTGAAGTTAACTATAAGACATGTATATAATCACAGTGTGGGATAGGATGTGCTAAGAACGATAAATAATAATAAAACATGGCCTCATGGGGGGTTTTGGAAGAGGAGACATGGCTTCTTGAAGCAGTGGGTGTGATAGTCCCTTTGTGGACAGGCAAGTAGAAATTTTCTCTGGCAGCCAGCACTTATCTTTTTCCCTAATAAGACTTATTAATATTTATGTAAATCAGGTGATTGTCTCCTGTACCATCCTTTTGAAAAATGGCAACCTGTGAGTTGGATAATCAGACTTTTGGGGGGAACTGACATGCTTACACTGCTGTATCAGTCAGTGCTATGTAAGAATTTAGGGTAAGCCTGGCCTCTGCAGGTCCTCTTCAACGTTTCTATCAAGGATCTGGATGAAGACAGTATACATGATGCTCAATGGAGTAAAAAAAGGATCCGATCTGTTCAGTTCCTGCTGTTCCAGCTGCCTTATCTGTAAAATGTAGATTTCATATCTTGCCTATCTCACAAGGTGTTATAAGGATTAAATTAAATATAATGGATGTAAAAAGTACCTTGCAAATTGTAAAGGACTACATATGGGTCAGATGGTAATAATGCTAATTCTCTATTTGCCACAGAGTTGGAAGGGCTGGTTGGTAGATGATACTGAGATGAGCTTGAAAATGATTCACAACTTGGGAGTGCCTAAACTTCACGGCCTAAATGAAAAAGTTGAAATATCAAGTCTTACATTGAGGTTAAAAATGCAGCTGTACAAGTTTAGGCACTTAGGGATTGCTGACAAAGTACTGGTTCCAGTGACTGTTAGTGTGAACCACTTATAGTCTGTATATTTTTAAAAAAATTCCATTCTGGAAAGCACTAATAGAAATACTGTCCAGGTGCTAAACAATCACCCTGAAGGCTCTATTGGTCCTTATTGTGTTGTAGGTGTCAGACATTTGATGGATGTTGAATAGCTCAATTGCATATAAATGTGGAGAGTACATTTGAAACCACAAAGCTGTACTGTCCAACATGGTGGCCGCTAGCCACATCTGGCAAGTAAAATGAAAAATTCAGTTCCGGAACTAGCAGCAATTTAAGTGCTCAATCCACACTGGCTACTATGTTGAGCAGTATAGATGTGGAACATTTCTGTCATCACACGAAGTGCTATTGGACGTTACTGTAGAAGGCCTGGCTGAAGTATGTTTAATGTGGAATAGAGAAGACAGTGGGTAAGGAAGACTGTAATCCAATATCTGAGGTGCTGTCATAAAAAAGATGACCACTAATAGACTGGTGTATAAGCTCCAAGGAGTGTGATTTTGGGCCTGAATAAGAGACTTCTAAGCCAAGTTTTACTACAGAGGAATTATTTGCCTACTGAGATACTGAGCTCTCTTCCCTGGGCTCTACTGAAATGTATGCTGCAAGTCTTTCGTGCAGCATCAGAGACGCTGTACAGTAGATTGTTTTTAGGTGAGAGGTTGCACTAGATGACCTCTAAGGATGTCCTACCTTTAACTTCGAGATTCAGACAAAACCAACTTCTAGATTTGCATACCTGCTTTCCCTTCATAATCAAGAAAGTTTGCTTGAAAGATCAATACCACCACCCATGTCCCCTTTAAGAGGAGGACCCTCTTTGGTTAAATTTCCAATTCTAAAGCCGCCCTGTTAAGAGTAAAATTCCTCTAGCTTTCCCATATTTTGGTGACAAGCATTTGTTCTGGTCAGCTTTCATTATTAATTCCTTTGGTCTCTGATCTGAAGGAGATCACACAAGATGCAATGTTTCTCGGGGTGATGGAATTACTACAGAAGTAGATACTGGGTGGGGAGGAGGAGGAGTCAGATCCTGGTAAGTGTGAAACAGTAGCAGTATTCATTGTCGGTGATTTGCTGAAGGAAGGGTAAGACATTCTAGCCTGCTAGCATTTGCTTTCCTATCAGGGTCCAGCTACCTGCTAGAACAAACTATCTCACCGATGACTCTGCCTCGTTTGAGGTTTTGCCCTCTGGCTAGCTCCTCCTCTCTACCTTTGAACACCCCAACCAATGCCATCCTTCCAGACCTGTTCAGACGCCAGCTCCTTAGAGATGCTCTCACCCACCCATGCCGAGCATTTCTATCTGCACCTTTGACCTTCCCACTTCCTATCTCATAAAGAAGCTACTTACTCAGAGGTCCGATCTCCATTAACCTTGGGGCAACTTGAGGGCAGGCAGGGTCCAAGGTAGTTCCAGTTTTGTGCCCCTTGTGCCCCAGGACTTCGCGGGCATCAGTAAGTATTGGTTGGGCAAGCACAATAGGAGGAGGAGGACAATCAATTCTCCCAAGTGCCCAGAGAGCGTCACTCATTGCGTTGGCCTCCGGAATCCCGAAGAAGGCAGGAGAACGGCGAGGAGCAAGGCGCGTGGCTGGGTCGGACCGAAGTGCGAGCTGGGGCGGAGGGCAGAGGGCTCGGCCCGGCCACCCTCCTCGTGACTCCTCCTCCCCCTCCACGGCTCCGAGTCAGGTGATTCTGGGCACGTGACGGGCACCACCTACCTTGCTGCTCCCGAGTGGCAGCTCAGGCGACCAATGAGGGGCCGGGCTCGGCCGGGGAGCCTATGAGAGCCGGGCGCCGGGGGGCGGGCCGCACAACGGCGGCGGCTGCCGGGGGCGGCGGCGGCGGCGGCGGCGGACTACTGGGGAGGCGGTGGCCTGGCTTGGCCTGGCCTGGCCTGTCAGGGCGCGGGCGGCGGCGGCTCCAACACCATGTCCCTGCAGTACGGGGCGGAGGAGGCGCCCCTCGCCGGCAGTTACGGCGCGGCGGATTCGTTCCCAAAGGATTTCGGCTACGGCGTGGAGGAGGAGGAAGAGGAGGCGGCAGCCGCGGGCGGCGGGGTTGGGGCGGGGGCCGGAGGCGGCTGTGGCCCGGGGGGCGCTGACAGCTCCAAGCCGAGGATCCTGCTCATGGGCCTGCGGCGCAGCGGCAAGTCCTCCATCCAGAAGGTGAGTGGGGCGGTTCGGGCCCTCCGCCCCTCCCCTTCCCCCCTCCCCGGGGGCGCCGGGGGCCAGCCGGGAGGGGAGGCCCTGAGGAGGGCGGCGGCCGGGTGGCCGGCTGGGTTGTCCCAGCGCGCTTTTTCTTCTCTTCTGGGAAGCAGAGCCCGGGCGCGGTACGCGCCGGGACCCCGATCTCGGAGTCCACGCCCAGGTCAGCCGAGGCCGAGTGGATCCCCGCGCTCCCTGAGTGGTCGGAGCGAGGCAGGTGCCCGTGGCCTCACCTCCTGGGCCCTCACTTCCTGGGCCCCAGCCCCCGTGCCGCTCATGAAACTGAGACTTGCTCCCCGGTTCTAAGTCGGAGAACTTTCCCACACTCCCTACCCGACCCCGGTTGTATGTGCGCCTCTCAGTTCAGGTGACCTGAGTTTGCAGGGCTTCCCAGGTGAGCCCCAGGGAGCAGCGTCAGAAAGAGTTGTGACTAACTCCTTGGCGTCTGTAATGCCTGCTCCTATTACTAGTACGAAGGAGACTTCACTGTGACATTGCTTAGTGGGAATGGGGGCTGTTCTTCCACCTGTTTTAGTACTTTTAGCCCGGTGAGTATAATTTGTAGTGATTTCCCCTCTGTGTGTGTGTGGCTACAAAAGTCTTGAGACCTGGAGAATATTTACAGACCTTTGTACATGTGCTTTCACTTGGGAAATGGCAGGAAAGGATGGAGGGCTATTCACTTTTTAAGTAAGGGGGAATAGAGGCAGGGTTGACGACCTCCATCAGCCATTCCTCTTAAACACAAGGTGAGCTAGCGATAAAATGCCAGACACCTGGCTTTTTGCGCTTTTCATTCTGTGGCAAAGATCTCTCCAAAATAAATCTCTGCGTGATATTCTGTAGACATGATAATTTTAAAAAGTAGCCTTCCAAATTTAGGGGATTACTGTGTTTTATTATCTTTTCACCGTTACAGCAAAATCTGAGTACATTGATGGCAGGTTTTTAGCAAACTGGTTTTGATTCGTTACAGTGTTACTCACCGTCTAAACCTCAGGAGTAACTATCCATTTTTCTCATCCAGCGAGTAGAGAGAGGGAAATTCGTTTTGTGTTGGAATTGTGTGGATTGTGATAATTGTGATTCTTAACAATTGCGTTTACCTTTTTTTTTTTTTTTTTCCTCATGGGAGCTGTCTTTTCCTTGTCAAGTCCCATTCTTCCCCTCACAAATGTTCCTTCTCTACCAATATGCCTTTTCCTATTTGGTATAATTTGCCGCTGTTTTATTTCTTCCACAAGACTGCAAACCCATGAAGGACAGAGTCCAGTCAGTTTCTTTTCTAATTGTTCGTTAGAACCTGATGTGGGCTTTCTGATAAATTTTCAATGAACTAAACTACTTAAAATTTAGCTATAAATTTTCATAATCTTAGAGCAGATTTTGGCAGAATTTATACAATGGAGAGAAAAAAATAACTGAGGAGAGACATTGCTACTGCTAATATTGTATACAGACAGAGAAAATGGAAAAGTTTTAGTTTTTCTGGGTGATTTGGTTTTAGTAATTTGGTGTTTTCTGTTCTGTTACAAGTTAGAGGATAGTGAGTACCAATGGATACACCATTCACTTTTATCTCTCTTAAAATTTTTGCTGTAGGGTCACATTCTTTATGTTAATTCTGGGTGGAGTTTTGTACTTATTTTAAATAAAAAGTGGAATAGTCATTAAATTGTCTTTTTTTTCTTTTAACAGGTGGTGTTTCATAAAATGTCACCCAATGAGACCCTCTTTTTGGAAAGTACCAACAAGATTTACAAAGATGACATTTCTAATAGCTCCTTTGTGAATTTCCAAATATGGGATTTTCCTGGGCAAATGGACTTTTTTGACCCAACTTTTGACTACGAGATGATCTTCAGGGGAACGGGAGCGTTGATATATGTCATTGATGCACAGGTAGTTGGAAATGATGATGTTTATTTTTCTTCTCTGATGGCGGAAGATGTAGGAATAAAGGAAAGTTGTTTATCTTGTCATGTGCTTCTTGCAGCTTGTTTCTTTGCCACTAGATTTCCTAACTCTGAGAGGTGTACCTGCAGAGGTGCTTTAGGAGCAGGCATGCCTTTGTGCAAGTACAGAGTATGAGATGACTGGGAGATAGGGTTTATATCTCTGAGGTCTAGTTAGTGAGCAGTGTTCCATTTTTGTTAATAGTAGATATTGCTATATTTTTATTAACTGTTGTAATGTCACCCACTGAAAAGGTCTTATCAGTGCCTGTAATGAGGAATGTGAGAACTGAGTCAGTAAATATTAAATGAATAGTTTCTTTAGTTGTCCAAATTCAATTTAGCTCAGCTAGCACTTATTGAGGGCCTAGCATGTGACAGACACTCAGATAAATGGGACATGTCTCTATCCTTAAGAATCTTAATTTTTTTCTAAGCTTAAGCATTAGCTAGAAATGAGTTCTGAGGTACAGACTCTGTTATGAGTGCATTCATACGTATGACCTAATTTAATTTCTCCTTCACAGTGCTGTAAGGTAGGTATTGTAATTACAATTCTATGGCTGAGTAAACTGAGATCACAGAATTTAAGCAATCTGCTTAGAGTCACACATCTAATAAATGGCAGAGCTGGGATTACTTAAAAAATTTTTTATTGGGAATAAGTGTCCATTTTCCATTTCCTTAAAAATTGCAAGCATTAACTTGGTAGTTGAATTCTTAACAAGAGAGATTGAAGATCTATTTAGTGGTATAAGTTAATGTAGTTGTTTGAATACTTATGAATGATTAGGGTAATATATATTCTGTGGTTGGGGAAAGAGGTGGTTTGAGGCTTTCCTAACGAAAGATTTCTTTTTAAAAAATATTTTGTTCTGACTTACAGGATGACTACATGGAGGCTTTAACAAGACTTCACATTACTGTTTCTAAAGCCTACAAAGTTAACCCAGACATGAATTTTGAGGTTTTTATTCACAAAGTTGATGGTCTGTCTGATGATCACAAAATAGAAACACAGAGGGACATTCATCAAAGGGCCAATGATGACCTTGCAGATGCTGGGCTAGAAAAACTCCACCTTAGGTAACAACCTGTGTGTTTGATATGGGAGCCCTGAAAAGTGTGTAAATGTATTCCCATCTCTGTCATTACAAACACGTAGCTCTCTGTTACTGGTATACCCTTCCCAAATGTGTAATGTTTTTGATCTTTGTTGAATTCAAGCAGTTTTGGGAGTGTGATGTTACTGAGAAGTTACTTCCCCTGCTTTTTTGCATTTTCCCAGAGGTTGAAGTCATGCGAGGTCTGTTTCTGTAGGTGTGTTTACAAATTCATCTCAAGAGACTGGAGTCAGGCTGATTCCTCATGGCATTAAGTCTGCTTTGGGATTCCCCTCTCTTGGTTTCATTTTTTTTTTTTCCCCCTCCTTGCCTCAGTTCAAGGAATCTCACATTTGTTGTACAACTCTGTAGCTTGATCTTTCACAGTACCTTTCTCAGTAGGAAGAGCCTTTTAAAGAGGGCACATTTTAAGTTTGGATTCTAATGTTTCTTGTTTATGTTTTTTAAAACACTTTATGCTTTTATAAACCTCTAAAAATTGGGTGAAGTGATTGTATCCATTAAATCTGCTTAGGGTTGCTATCAAGTTAAAGAACTGCTGATTCATAATTCTCATTGCAAAATTAATATTAAAGAACACCTACTAGATAAACTCAGTGGTTTGTATGCTTGTATTTTAAAAATATGTGAGAATTATTTCCTGCATCTTTTCTTATGGTTTAGGTAGAAATGAGTAATAAAAAGTACCCAAGAAAATGTTCTTTTGATGGTACAGACAACTTAAAGGGGAAGCAGCAGAGAGACAACCGTAGCTATTTCCTTATCCTTGCTCTGTTATAATGACTTCCCTCTAGGCTCAAGCCAACCCCCATCCTTACCCTAATATTCCCTAGGGCCTCCGGCTATAAGATCTTTTTGTTACTCTCCTACGAAACCACATAGATAAGTCCCATTGACCTTTAGCCTGGATTAAAATAAGTACAAGTAATTCATGCATTTAAAAAAATTCAGCAGTATTTGTAGGAGAAAGTGAAAGTATTTTCCAGTAAAATTCCTCAGTCTTCTTTTTCTACCATGAATGGTGGGTTTTAAGCCATGATTGTCCTGTGTTCTCCAGGACCCATAAGAACCCTTCTGATCCTCTTAGCACCATATCAGTGTCCCTTTCCAGAGCACCCACTTCATTGGTATACACTATCCCTTTTTCCAGTTCTCTGTGGGGCCCTGGGCCTTGTTAACAGCATTAAACTTTTTTTAGTTACTAGCAGACCTATGGATGAGGTTCTTTTAATTTCCAGTTTCCAGAAACTCAGCTTCCTAGAATGCCCTGTGCTTTCGGAGGTTCTTCCTGTCCCCATCCACCTCCAGATCTCACAGTTCCTGCAGGACCTTCTTAACATTGCTAACCTAAAATATTCCTTTACCTTAGTGCCTGTGGGGGGATAATCTTGGTCTTACCTCTTCTATTGTTCTAACATCTAGATTAGAGCCCCATCTAAGTTAGGTTCTTAGGTGCACTCTTTGAAAGTATTTTTGAATTTTGATAAAAAGTGTGATATAAACAGTTCGGTGTCTCTGACTTTGTTATCTGTGTTTATAATTACGTAATGGTTACAGCTGTGTAGCTAAGAGTATACTTCCTGAGTGAAAAAGCAGGTACAGTTGACCACACTGTTTAAATTGTTAAAAGCCTCTCTCAAGTATGTGTTTTGTTAAATCTACAAATTTACTTCTTTGTGTATCCTTTTAGGCCCCCAGATAGCTGTCCCTTCTCTCTAGAGCTCCTGCTCTCATCTTCCTTAGCATGTTTTTTACATAAATTCTAGGTGCCAGTTTTATTCGTTTGTTTACTCAACAAATATTCACGAATACTCTACAGGGCAGTGGGCACGCAGCTGTGAGCAAGGCTGACGGCCTTTATTCTCGTGGAGCTTACATTCTGATGAATGAGACAGCTCAAAAGCACATCAACATAGAGTGTAATTTTAAGTACTCATCAGTGCTATGCAGAAAAACAAAGAGGGAAGAGGTCGAAAGCAGAGGGGACAGGAGTACCATTTTAGGTGGGGTCAGGAAGGAACTTTCTGAGAAGGTAACATTTTAGCAGAAACCTGTACTGTATTCTTATTTAATAAATTTCACCTGTCTCCTCTGAGCTTTCTCTTATTTTTTTGGTCAGTTGTGGGCTTAAGAAACCAAGCTTTTTGGATCAGATTGCAAGGACTTAGGTGAATGTTCAGGTTTCTGCATCTGAAAATGTTTTCCTAGTACTCCCTCAGTTGCCCTCTGTGTAAATGTATTAAAGGGATGGAGAGCTACAAGCCAGGTGGGGAAATTGCATTTGTCATCTTGAGTGAGGGAGATGGTGCACAAAATAGGCTTTATTTGAACTTACTAAAATCAAATGTGAAGGAACTTAAAATTTTATGTATTGTGATAATTGTTGTTGGACTTTTAAGATATTTTTCAAATTAATCAAACTATGTTGTGTCTTTCAGCTTTTATTTGACTAGTATCTATGACCATTCAATATTTGAAGCCTTTAGTAAGGTGGTGCAGAAACTTATCCCACAGCTACCGACCTTGGAAAACCTATTAAATATCTTTATATCAGTAAGTGTGCTATTTAATTCAGTGTTGTTTCTGGTTTTTGTTGAATATATTTGTATTATCAAATTCTCCCCAAAATGTCTTGAATTAATCTGAGTCAAGCTTAAAGACAACACAGTTAAATATTAAATAAATAATAGAAACATTAAAAAAAATGACTTGAGTTATTTTCTGAAATTTTCCTTAATACTCACCTTTTTTTTGTCTTAAAAGGCTCTGATGAAAAATTTTCTCATACTTTTCTTAATTAAAAATATCTTCCTGATCTCTTTTCCTGAAGGAAGAGTAGAAACTGGGATATACTGGGTGTTGGGAATTAGACTCAGTTTAATCTCTGGTTTATTGGAGGTCACACTGAAAAATTGATCCTTGTTAACTGTAATCTCAGTGTCATATTTCACATTTCTTATTTTGAGGATTCAGCTTAATTAAAAAGGATATTCCCATCAGTTTAGCATTCAGTGACTGTGTTTTCCAAACACTGTTTTGAAGGACTCAGTGTGTCGTGATCCCCAGTTCTTTGGGCTTTTGCACTATGCTAGATGTTGATGTGAAACATTGTTTGCTGAGTGCCACATCAAACCTTTCTGGTAGCAGGATCATTTGAATCAGAGGTTGATTATTGTCAAGAAAAGGATTATCAGAAATGTAGCATGGCTTGATTTTTGGAGGATTTTTTTGTTTGTTTTTTGGTGGTGTCTTAGAAAATAATTCATTTAAGTAAAGAGGATGAAAGAAGAACAAATATGAGTGTGCTATTATGTCAGTAAATCAGAGCAGAGAAACAATTTGAGTTTTCTTCTTTGGATAAGAGAAGTGTCTCCTAAGCAAAGTACTGTTTACTCTTGGTATTGGGTTGTATCGTTAAAAATGCTCTTGGATGTTAATGATTCAGGATCTTTGATAAGTTTACAAATTATGATTCTGTAAAAAATGAACACTTGATTTTGTTTTTTTCAAGAATTCAGGTATTGAAAAAGCTTTTCTCTTCGATGTTGTCAGCAAAATCTACATTGCAACGGACAGTTCTCCTGTGGATATGCAGTCATATGAACTTTGCTGTGACATGATTGATGTTGTAATTGATGTGTCTTGTATATATGGGTAAGTTGTGTTCATGTATATTTTTGTAAGATCTCAGACAAGTGGAAAACCACCAGTTTGACTTGTTAGGGGGATTAATTTCTGAGGCAGCTAGCAAGTACTGTATGAAGTAGAACTGACCATAGTGCTTCAGTTTGGAGCATAATTTCTCTGTGAGTGGACTGCTGGGTCTTACTCTTTCCAAGTGGATGGACAAGAGCAGTTGAAAAGGTGTGACTAGTGCCAGACTTAATTATCAGTGAAAGTTTCACCCGCTTTAATTTGGGGGGTTTGCGCTGTGTCTTCTCACTACTGCGACTTGTCACTACTGTTCGATCAATAAACTAGACTAATTTATTTAAAACACTGAATAACAAGAGTATGTACTGGTTCCTAATTTGATTTAGGTTCTGTGGAACTGAGGAGTCCTTAATCTTTCAGAGAGCACAGAAACAAGGAATGTTTGACCCATACATCTCAGTTTCTAAGAAGTCTCTAAAATATAAACTCTTCTTTTATTTAAATTCACCACACTTCATACAGAAATTTGTAAAGAAATGGTTTTGTAGAATAGTCCAGAAGACAAGTGAAAAGGTTGGAGGATTTACTAATAATTATTTCAAAAGCCAGTAACCTCTGCAGCCTCTAATAGTGATGGTTCATCTTGTATATTAATGTCGGCCCTCCCAAGTGCTGTCCTGATGCTCTGACATTACCTTTGCTTTTTGATACCTCTGTCCTTGATCTGTTGTTCCTCTCTTCCACCTAGCCTGAATTCGTCTTTCATTTCTCTGTCCCTACCCGGCACTTTGGTCTTTCTGCCTCACTTGTCAGTGTCTTTCTCTGGCTGCCTCGGGGTAGGAGAATGCACTGGTCTTAGCTCTTCTTTACCTGTCTGTTCTTGTTTTCCATTCCTGTCAGTTTTGTGATTACACGCTTGCCTTTGTTTTTATTCTTTCCCCAGCGAAAATGTGATTTTGTCTGTACATCATGCAGAAAAGTTTCATGTTCCCGTTCCTAATTTTAAAAAGAGGTGAATAGAACGTATTTTTTATAATAAAAGAATTAAATTTAGTTGTAAATTTTATTTTTAGTATAAGGCACATTGTAAACTACATTACACATGATAAAGTACGTTATGAAAAAGAAAAGAAACAGCCATTACTTCATTATTATTAACCTGTGTGTGAATCTTGGGATGCTTTATTGAAGTTCAGTTTGTTGCTTACTTGCCTCTTGATTTGTGTTTTTTGAAGGGGGCTCCGTGTAATTCTGACAATCTAATCTGATAAATGAAATCTGTGAGGCTCACTTTGCAGGCATCAGGATTCCACAGTATCTTTGACCGTACTTGAGTTTTTGTACTTACTCCTTTTTCACTACTGACAGTTTTCATATTTCAGGTACTTTATTTGCAGAGGGTGTCAGCACTGATTAGTGTGAAGGAAAATTAGAAGTCTGCTGTTTTCCATGTGTCCTAGGTCACCAAGGTGGTGTGAGCACATGGAATGATTATGCAGCAGGGGCCCACAGCTAAACACAGCTTCTGATCCACTGGGGTCGAGCCAGCCTGTTTTCTCAAAAGACATTTAGGAAACTGGGTAGAATGCCTTGTGCAAATGTGACAAAATGCTGAGTTGGGAAACCTATAATGAACCATACTTTGTTTTAAAACAGGTTAAAGGAAGATGGCAGTGGAAGTGCTTATGACAAAGAGTCCATGGCCATCATCAAGCTGAATAACACAACTGTCCTGTATTTAAAGGAGGTGACTAAATTTTTGGCACTGGTTTGCATCCTTAGGGAAGAAAGTTTTGAAAGAAAAGGTAATGACATTTTAAAAACTGTCTTTATATAAAGGTCTTTGTCATAATTTCTTAGGTTCTGGAAAACAAGTGAAAACATTGTTGCAGTGTTAGAGGGTTTACCACTTAGTTTGATCCCCTGGAGAAGGGCATGGCAACTCACTCTAGTATTCTTGCCTGGAGAATTCCATGGACAGAGTTGCCTTGCAGGCTACAGTCTGTCGGGTCACAAAAAATTGGACATGACTGAGTGACTAACACTTTGACTTTCATGACATTTTCAACTACTTTTGTGCCTTTCCCTCCATGTACAGTCCGTGCTTTCTCCTACCTTCTTTTGGTCTTTTGTTTTTAAGTCACATTTTTTATTCCAGCCTCTGATTTCACATCCTTCTGTTACCTGTCTGCCTGCGTTTGGCTTCCACCTGAACCAGTCTGCTGAGGTGGTTTGAGAAGTTACCGGGTCACCCTCTTGCCACATTTGGTGGCCTTTCCTTTTCAGCCTTCCAAAGCACATGACCCTGTCATCCAGTCCTCTTTCAAGCTCTCTTCTCTCTGCTTCCCCAGAGCAGAGCTCTTTGGGTTCTTCTATGTGTCTGTTTCTCTGACCACCTGTTTCTTCTAATTATTTTTCTTTTTCTCAGTTCTGAGTGCCCTTTGGAGCCAGGGCTTCTGGCTCACTTCTTCACTTATTCTCCTGGTGAGCACATCGCATCTATGGCTTCAGTTAATCTCCGGGTAGTTGACTGAAAAATTCACCTCTCCAGCTCTGACTTGGGGCTGTTTCCATCCTGTGTTTGACGCTGTTAGTAAGACATCTTTACCTAAATATTTATCTTTCCGTGATGTCAAACACCAATGAATATTTTCCCCCATTGTTTTGTGACTCTCCTGGTTACTCTACTTCTGTTACTAGTTTCGCCATTTTCCTGGTGTCCACGCTTAGCTGTGTGCAGTCTACAATCATGTGTAATTGCTTCC
Source organism: Cephalophus harveyi (assembly GCA_006410635.1). Classification (NCBI taxonomy): domain Eukaryota; kingdom Metazoa; phylum Chordata; class Mammalia; order Artiodactyla; family Bovidae; genus Cephalophus; species Cephalophus harveyi. The sequence continues at coordinate 160,975 of SJYT01022299.1, read as the reverse complement.
GAGGCCCTTGGAAAGCATCTCACAGAGGGTGTTCTTTGTTCTCCTTTTTCCATTCTTTTCTGTGGCTTTCACTGAATCTTCACCAACTCTTTTTAACGTTTGTTTCCTGTGGAACTTCCTATCCATTTCCACTGTTGGTGTCTCCAGTCCAAGTCCTCGCCCATCTAGGCCTAAGGTGCCGCCTTCAGCATATACATTGAGGGCTCAGTCTGTGTCGTCCTTTATTCTCAGGGCAGACTAGTTTCCAGAATATTCCTTTTATCATGTTATTTAACTACTCAAGGATCTATAGTGGCTCTGTTACTCATGCAACAAGTTCCTTTTTTTCTGTCTGGGTTTGTGATACTAATTAATATTGAATGAGTTAATATTATTTCACTGATGCTCATATTAATGAAATATTTTAGATATACAAAGTTTTTTTGATAAAAATGTATATATTCCCCTTTGAGCTTAAGATCTGAAACGTGACCAATACATGTTTGTCTTTTGTGTATTTCTCAGTTGAAACCCTCTCTTGTGCTCTGTTGAATGTAGTGTTTTCTTTTTCCTGTGTCTGAATTAGTCTTTTACTTCTTCTCTATCCTTAAACTATATAGGGTATTATGTATCTTTGTGTAAACCATGTCAAAATGTAAGTCATCTTCTGCAACTTGCTTGTTTCTCTTCATTCAAGATTGGTCTTGAGGTTTATCCATATCAATAGCATGTTGCTTCAGTTCATTCTTTGTCACTGTTTGTGGAGTGTGTATATCACAGTTTGTATTCTTCTTACTGTATGTTTAGATGATTTTTAAGATTACAAATAGTTTTGCAAGAAATTAGTGAACAAGTTTGCCTTTGTCATACGGAGAATCTCCCTAGAATAGTAATAAGCATTGAGGAGTGGGATTTATGGAGGGCATATGCATTCGGTTTCATTGCTGTTGTGCAGTCAGTTGCCCAGTCCGACCCTTTGTGACCCCATGGACTGCAGCCCCTCAGGCCTGTGTCTCCCTCACCATCTCCCCAAATTTTCCCAAGTTCATGTCCCCTGCTCAAGTTCATGTCAGTTTTATTAGGCATTGTTGAATTGCTCTCCAAAGTGGCTTTATCGTTTTCACCCCAGACAGAGCTTTATGGGCGTTTCTGTCACTTTATGTCCTTGCTAATGTTTAATGTTGTTGGATTGTTCAGTGGTTGTCAGTCTGGCAGGTGCGAAATGATGTCTCGTTTGGGTCTCGTTTTTATTTCTCCAATTACTGGTTAGAGCAAGCGTCTTTTTCTTTGCAGGTGCTCTTTCATGTCTGTTTAGGCTTCTCTAGTAATTTATTTGTTCCTAAGCTTTTATCTTTTTTGTGCCTCTTAGGAGTTTCTTATCTTTTTCCATTCTAATCTTTAAAAATTTTTAAAAACTTTTGGTTCCTGGAAATTTTCAAGTAAACACAGAAGTTGAGCAGCACAGCAATTCCATGTACCTGTCCCTGCATGAACACATGGTCAGTCTTTTGTTTCCTGTATATCTTCATTTTTTTTTAATCCTTTGTTGTGGAAACTGTCAAACATAAAAGAGTAGAGAAAATAATGTAAGGAAGCCCTTCTTATCTATCACCCAGATTGAACAACTATCAAAATCATAGCCATTCTTATTTCATTGCTATACCTTTTCTCCTACTGGCTTATTTTGAAGCAAATCTCTGATATCAAATCATTTTGTCTATAGAGATTTCAGCAGGTATCTCTAAGCAATAGGGCTCTTTTTGAAGTGGTTAATGGTGGTTAGTGGTTAATGGTAATGGTATTACCATTAACAGATGTTAAAAGAAGAAAAAACTAACAATGATTTCATCATCATTGAAAAAAACTAACAATATCATCATTACATATCCACACATTGTTCAGGTTTCCTTGATTGTCAGTTTAATTTCACCATTTGCAGAGAACTCAATTTTATTGTAGTTGAACTTATCAAAACCTTTATTTTTTTCTGAATCTGAAGGAACTCCTTAATTTGACTCTGACCTGCTTCTTCAGACTCCATTCCCAGTACTGCTCCCAAGAATTGGCTGCTCCCGTCTCCAGTCAGACCAGCTTCTTTCCTGTCTCCCACCTGTGTGCTGTGTTCGCAGTGCAGACACCCTGCTGTTTTCTTGTGATCTTGCTCTTCTTTCCTGCCTATTTAAATCTTGCCCGTATCCTCAGAGTCTTGTCTGCGCCCTGAAGTTCTCTTGGCTGCTTTTGCCTTGCACTTGACCCTCCCACCTTTGGCTGCTTCCCCATCTGTAGGCACTTGGGCAGCAGATGCTTGTGGTTTGTTTCTTGTGTGTTGTCTTTCTGTCCCGGTATCCTTGAGGACCTAGGCGCTTCTCTTTCAGCTCTGCTGTTCTCAGTACTGGCTACTAGTTTCAAGTTCTTCTCGAGATGTGGAAGGACTTCTGGATCTCCAGCAGTCTCCCCCAAATTCTGGGCACTAAGGAGGATTGAGGGAGGAATAGGGAGGTCCTCCTTTTAAGGAGACTCCATGGAAGTCTTACACACTTGCCCTTTTCTTGGTGGCTGGAATTGGTCATATGTCCATATGTACCTGCAAGGAACCCTTTGACTAAAATTTGATTTGGAAGCCAGTTCCTAAGCAGAAAAGGACAGAGTTGCCCTCCCTCCCCTCTGAGGTGGGGGCGCTGGCTTTGGGGCTCTGCCCTATGGACCTTCTTGATCCCTCCCGTCCGCATGGCTCTGCTGAGCAGTTTGTGTAACTATTGTTCCACCTGTTTCCTTCAGCTTTTCTTTGCCTGCCCCAGAGACTTGTAAAAGGGAAAACTTGATGTATCGAAAGTATTTTACTTTCACTTTAGAGTTCATTGTAAATTTCCTTAGCAAATTTGTCTTCCTAATTGCTTTTTTATTTACCCTCTTCATTCCCAGGCCCAGAGGTAATCAGTGTTAACAACTAGGGCATATGCTTTATCATGCTTCCATTGTAGAGAATTTCTCAATTGGATATATGTTTTAAAATACATACCAATTATTTCATCCCATCACCAAATGTTTCCTGGCGGATAGTTGACATTCAGGGCGTCTGATCTTCCTTTTTCTCTCCTGCAGGTTTAATAGACTATAACTTCCATTGTTTCCGAAAAGCTATTCATGAGGTTTTTGAGGTGGGTGTGACTTCTCACAGGAGCTGTAGTCACCAGACCAGTGCCCCCAGCCTGAAAGCGTTGACACACAACGGCACGCCACGAAACGCCATCTAGCCTGGACGCCAGTGACCGGAGCTCTGTGCCAGCTTATTCTTCACTCCAGGGTCAGATGCCACGTGCTGCAGGACATGGGAGCTGCCGCTTGTGAGAACCTGGTGCCTGTCCCACTAGAGACAAGGGGTAGAGTTTCTCATTTGGATGCAAACACCTTCAGCCAGTGGTGTGCAACTGAAGCTACTATTTCTTTAAAAAAAAAAAAAAACAAAAAAGAATTCCAGAGAGCGCAGAAGTGTGTGTCTTTCTCCTCTTGGGGGCCCTACTTTAAGTAGTTGGGACATCTTGGACCTGGAGATAATAGCCGTTAACCCGTCCTTACCAGGGGATGTCTCCATCAAATACCAGTTGAAAATAATAGAACTGAATTTTTATATGCTTCACTTAGATTTTCATTTGAGTAGTCTTTAAAAATCCTGCCTCGCTCTTAAGTTCTAACACTGCCTCTCAGATTTCAATTTTGGACCTTGCACACCTCAGACCTTCTAAACGCATTTGCTTGCTAACTCAGAAGACACATGGTCTGACTGCAGCAGAAAAGGACATTCCTGTATTTGTTTCTGAAGAAATGAGAAAACTTTACGCTGCATCAAGTCGAGAGCAAGTCTCCAGCAGTGGCTGCTGCGCGCGTTCCTTCAGAAGTGTTGAGGAACAGACTTTGAGACAGAAGGAGATCTTTGCACCTGTGTTTTGGATACCAGATACCTGGGTTCCTTCCCTCACATTTGATAATGATTCTGATCACTGTTTAAAAAAAAAAAAAGGGAATTAAAAAAGTTGTTTTCCCCATAATCTCTTCCTCCTCTTAGGAGAAAAACTCATCATGTCATTGAAATATTTAGTTCATTTTTCTTTAAACTTGATACCAGTCTCCACATACGTTTTATTCTAAGCTGTTGAGATTCTTTTAAGAATTGCTGTTTTGTTGCCCCTGAATGACCCAAAAGCACTGGTGGACTGTCCACTGGGGGTTGAAGAGAACGTACGGCACCACGACAGTGTCGTTAAACATACTTCGTCTCCAGTGTTCCGACACCAAGTGTCAACTGTGGTACTTTCTTCACCTAGGATATTGATTTATAATTGGTTGTTGTTTTGTTGAAAGGTGATACCCTTTCCATTGACTTAAACTTATACATTACTTTTACGCCACATGCCCAGTTGTCAAATATTCCAAAGCCCCTGGACTACTTGAGTACATAAGTGCCACTGTTACATGAAATATGTGTATTCAGGTCTGTCAACCCAGCTGTGTGACTTGGAGTGCTTCCTGCAGATGATTCTGACTGTTGAGTATTTACATGGACCATAGTGATATCCAAAAGAAAAATGCTTTTATATTTATAGGTTATTTCATTGAACTATATAAAATGGGTATCAATAAATGTATTTACTCCAGAATCAGTTTTTTATTTGCATAAGATACGGTGGGTTGGGGCAATGAAACATTGGCTCGGCCCACTGTGATTTTATTATCCATTTCTTCTTTTGCTGCCTTGTATGGTTAAGATGCTGTATGTTTCAGGACTTAAAGTTCTGTCCTGGTGCAGGAATTTCATGCCTTGTGTCCAGGCATCTCTCTCTTGCCCATTTCTGTTTAGAAGATCTAAACTGAGGTAAAGATGGGTCTTTTGGTTGTGGTGGTTCATGGTGGGGACTGTCCAGGGCCTCGCATACTTGATGTATCATATCTAAGCTAGGAAGCATAGAACACATTTTACAAAATATGTATTGATTTCAGTTTTCATTTCTTCCAGTTTCTGAGATACTCATTATTGACCCTTAAATGTCTGTTTCGCTTATATAGTTAGGTTGGATCTCAATTGGTTGGGGAAAATATGTATATTAGGAGGGAGGTAGGTAGAGGTTGAAAGATTTTTAGTTTTGTGATTGGGCTATTAAAAAAAAATGGAAATCACAAAAACAGGTTAAAACAAGTCCTTAAAGTACTATCTAATCCTATATCCATTTTTAAATTATGGAGACTGAAATCCGGAGGAATAAAGAGCCCTGTCTAGGATAATAGATGGGATGACCATTGTAACTTAAACTCTTAATCCAGGGTTGAGAGCAAAAGGGATGTCGTTAATAACTACACAAGAGCAACAGGTGTGTACTCTGCTGTTTGGGGTAAGCCAGGTGGCAGCTCAGTCACAGATCTAGTTAGTGGCGAAGGGGCGCCTGTGCTCCAGACCTGGCAGCCCTCTGCTGCCTGCGTGCTTCTCCAGCCTCAGGCTCCCGTTGACCCAGTGGAGATAATGCTTCAAGAGGGACATGGGTGCCCATAAAATATTATTTTTCTGCTACTATGGGAAGTTATAAATTCAGGGAGTGATAAGGAGAACAAGTGGAAAATGGTGAAACAGACTCAGGAAAAAGGAAACAAAAGGATTTGCCTGAAATGTTTTGCATCTCCATGGATGTTTATATGTAACAGGCTACCTCAGAGAGCTGGCAGAGATGGTGGAAGAATACCTTTATCATCTTTTGCAGCAGGGTGTTGAAACTTACACGTAACACTGCCTCTCCTGTTCACACATATTCATACATACATACATGTGCATATGTGTACACAGACACACTTATGTAATAATGTCTCAATAACCGAATGTTCAAGGTATTTGGAATTGTATATATTTACCTCCTACATTTAGGATTCTGTGTATAGACACAGAAACGACTTGAAAGATAAAATTATGATTGTCACAAGCTTAATGTGTGTAATTCGTGGGCTTTGTTTTGTTTTGCAAATGCTGACAGCCCTTGGAGTTATATCCAGAAGAGGTTAATTAGTGGATATTGTTATTTTTCATTTAAGGTACCAAAGTAACTTGAAACATTCCCCCTTTGTCCCCCAGAGACCTTGAAGGAACACAGTCTTCCAAGGGACTGTAGGCGGCAGCTGGGCAAAGCTGGAGTGTATTTCCATTAGCAGTGCTTGAACTGGTCCTGTGGAGCTGAGGGTCTAGCCATAAAGAGCATGGAGGGAGGGACATGAAGGGGCAGCAACTACCAATCATTTCAGGTGTTTGCGTGTATTTCCTCATGTAATCTTCACAGCACCTGGTGAGGGAGGGCCTCTCGTTCTCTTTGCAGGTCGGGAAACAGGCCTGTGGAGGTGTAGTGGTGGAGCTAGAATTGGAGTCCTTGCAGTTTGATTCTAGAACCTGCATCCTTCAACCATCACTTTACCTCACTTCCTTCATGGCGGGGGAGGGTTTGCTCATGGAAAATTGTGCAGAAAACAAATTCTGTAAAGTTTGGAAACTGCATCCTGTAGTTCTCGGAGATTTACTATGTACAGTGAAATACTAAATTATTTGAGAAGACCTGCAGTAAAGAAGTCTGATTACCTTGGTTTATAGCCCATGTTCCTAAGTTTCATTGTTTTAAGAAATGCCTTTTCAAGAGCATGAGCTTCACAGGTGGCTCAGTGGTAAAGAACCTGCCTGCCAGTCCAGGAGACTCAGGTTCAATGCCTCGGTTGGGAAGATCCTCTCGAGGAAAAGGCCACCCTCTTTGGTATTTTTGCCTGGAGAAGCCCATGGACAGAGGAGCCTGGCAGGCTATAGTTCATTGGGCTGCAGATAGAAAGGCATAATAGCATGTTAAATACACGGAAGGACACTTTACTGGCATGTTTTCTGTGGGATTGGAAATGTGATTTTTTATTCCATTTTCCAAGTGGCTTAATATAACCTGTAATGAACTGGTGATGAGTAAATCTTGTATATTTTCATAATTGAAATTAGTAGTTCATGCTGTTCCTTCAGCTCGGAATCTGCTTCCCTTGGCATATAGAAATTCTGTTCATCCTACCAAGGTCAGCTTAAATGTCCTAATTTCTACAAAAACTCTCTAACCACTTATCCTCCCTAGCACCTTGACATGAGTGGGTTTGTTCTCTGCCCCTTTTTTGGTGACTTGCTCAGCACCTGTCTTTGTAGGGAGTGATGGGGGAAGTATATTTCCTACTCCCTAGGATTTCTCCAATATCCCATATGTTGAGGAAAACCCAGACTCATTTAAATGTCTCTGATTGCAGCTTTGATGTGAAGGCAACGATGCTTTTCCTAGCTGGCAGTAAGCTTGTCAAGCTTTTTACTGGTTTTGGCTGCAGTGTCCAATTCCTCATCGCTTCACCTCTAGGTGGCGGTGTTGTATCATTTAAACTCAAGCCTTCAGGCTCCCAGAAGTTGGCTCTGTTCTGAAAGTTTCTCAATTGCCTGTATCACCCAAGTGTACACCTAATTTAGAGAGTCAAAGGACTGCTGAAGTTATTTCCCCTGAAATCATACTCCGTGCTGATTTGACACAGTGTGTTGGAGGCGAAGCAGTTTGTGGTTTTCACTTTTTCTGTTCATTATCAGCTTTTTAACAAGGGATTGGATAGGATGAAGGTCATAACATCCTTTTCTTCACTGGATTATGGGTTACAAAGGAGCTTTAATAAGAGCATGCTGTCCTTATGCCTATAGCAGGCAGAACGATTTGCTCACCGAGCCATCTGCCGTAGATGAGTGTGCTCTTGAAGGAAGGAAATTTGCATTTCTCTAATAATTAGCAATGTTGAGCAAAAGGATGGTTTTTGCAGTGCAAGGGTCTTAAAGTGGAAGTTGCAGTACTTTTCTAACGATGCATTAGTAGTAATGGACACTGGGGGCGGGTAGTAATGGGCACTCGTTTGGAAGGAAATGCCACATGTTTGAATGATAATTTCTGTATTCATCACTTTTTTTTTTTTTTCCTCAGATGAGGTTTGTTGTAATTATTTCACACTTGAGAGCTAAAACACTGCAAAGAAAAAGGCTGCAGCACATTATCCTTCCATGGGCATATCATCTTTCTACAATCCCCAGCTGTGACTTTGTTCCACAAGGACAACTTTTAATGTAACAAAAAACTAAATTCATCAGTGTAGCTTCAGAACTGTTTAAAATATAACTGAGAAAATTGCAAAAGGACAGTTATAATGAGGAAACGAGTAGAAGGAAATTAGTTATCCCCCGACCACCCAGTGCCCATTACTACCAATGTGTCATTCAAAAAGTACTGCAACTTCTGGTTTAAGACCCTTGCACGTCAAAAACCATCCTTTTGCTCAATATTGCTAATTATTAGAGAAATGCCAAACAATGAGCTCATGCCAGTCAGAATGACCATCATCAAAAAGTCTATAAATAATAAATGCCTGAGAAGGTGTGGAGAAAAGGGAACTCTCCTACAGTGTTGATGGAAATGTAAACTGGTGTAGCCACTATGAGAACAGTATGGAGGTTCCTTAGAAAACTAAAAATAGAGCTGCCATATGAGCCAGCAATCCCACTACTGGGCATATAGCCGGAAAAACTGGAAAATCTAATTTGAAAAGATACACGTACCCAATGTTCATGGCAGCACTGTTTACAGTAGCCAAGACGTGAAAGCAACCTAAGTGTCCATGGACAGATGAATGGCTAAAGATGTGATATGTATACAGCGGAATATTAGTCACAAAAAGAATGAAATAATGCCATTTGCAACAACATGATGGACCTAGAGATTATCGTACTAAGTGAAATAAATCAGAGAAAGACAAGTATCAAAGGATACCGCTTAAATGTGGAATCTAAAAATGGATACAAATGAACTTATTTAAAAAACAGAAACAGACTCACTGCTATAGAACACAGTCTTAGGGTTAACAAAGGGGAAGAAAAGAGAGGGATAAATTAGGAGTTTGGGAGTAACATACATACTACTGTATATATAATAGATAAACAACAAGGACCTACTGTATAGCACAGGGAACTATATTCAATATCTTCTAATAATCCGTAGTGGAAAGAATCTGAAAAAGAATATATATATGCTTGTGTAACTGAATCACTTTGCTGTATTCCTGGTGGTGATGGTGGTTTAGTTGCTAAGTCATGTCTTGTGATCCAATGGACTGTAGCCTGCTAAGCTCCTCCATCCATGGGATTTCCCAGACAAGAATATTGGAGTGGATTGTCATTTCCTTCTCCAGGCGTCTTCCCAACTCAGGGGTTGAACCCAGGTCTCCTGCACTGCAGGTGGATTCTTTATGGACTGAGCCGCCAGGGAAGCTATATACTTGAAACTGATATGAAGTTGTAAATCTACTATACTTAATTTTTTTTTAAAAGCATCTTTTTAGCTAAAGTGATCAAATATCAGAAGGGACACGCAGACAATTAAAATTTGGTTTACTACAATATAGATAGGAGCTTGGGTTGTAAAAATGGAATATTGATCTTCTACAATGTTCTTTTTGCTGTTTTTGTTTTTTAAGAGAGGTGCTGTTATACTCAGTAAGTTTTGTATATCCCTTCCTTTCTTTTCATTGTCCTCTCTCCTGTCTGTATTCAAACAGGCATGCAAAGTTTGTGTTCTAGGTAATGAGTCAGTTGAGAAGGGAATGTTAATTTATTTGAGCCTGAGTGTGTGGATGCTAAGTTGCTTCAGTTGTGTCTGACTCTTTGCAACCCAGGAACTGCCAGGCTTCTGTCCATGGGATTCTTCAGGCAAGAATACTAGAGTGGGTTGCCATGCCCTCCGCCGGTGGATCTTCCCCACCCAGGGATCGAACCCGCTTCTTTTGCCTCTCCTACATTGGCAGGCAGATTCTTTACCACTAATGCTACCTGGGAAGCCCTTATCTCTAAAAAGCAGTACTGGAACTCTCTGTACTGGAGCCTTGTCCCAGACAAGGTCTTGGCTTTACACTTTTGCAAGATGAACTAAGAAGTAAGCTTAGAGCCCTACTGACTGTTTCTAATACCTGTCTTTGGAAATTAGAGCTGTTCGCCATTTCATGCTTGGAGGATGCTTTATAGCTGCACTGCAGCTCTTCCTGGTTAGTTGTTAAGACGGAAAGTTCTCTGAGCTCTGTGTTCTCACTGCGTGACCCTTGTGGCGGGGTATTGATAGAAATGGGATAATTGAGAAAGGCAGCCTATTCGGCAAAAAGGAACTCATTTAGGTGTCAAAGGTCACAGGATCTTAGTGGAGATGTTCCCTGGACAACCTGAGTGACAAGGCTGAGCTGGAAGCTGAGCTGAAGTTTGAGGGAGGGATTCGGGGCAGCACTGGGTGAAGGCAGCACCGGAAGGAGGCTCGCTGGGTAAAAAGTCAGAATGATCCTCGCCGCGAGAAGAAAGCCAGGTAGACTGTGAGATGTGAAATGCGGCAAGAGATCTGAAGGATGAGAACAAAGAGATCTTAATTTTACCTAGCAGTACTGGTGACTTGGAAAAACCTCTGAACTGGAGATCTGGACCATTTGCAACTGCTGTAGGTTCTTTACTTTCCTCTCCCCATTAACGTATTGTTAAATCTTGGAATTGTTTATTAAAAAAATTTTTTTTGGCTGCACCACGTGGCATGTGGGATTTTAGTTGTCTGACCAGGAATTGAACTCTCGCTCCCTGCACTGGAACCGCAGAGTCTTAGCCACTGAGCTACCAGGGAAGTTCCAAAATTATTTATTCTTGATTTCTTTCAGATCCAAGTTAATGGTTATAAAAGTACTTGTTGAACACTGGAATTCTTTTTCATTTTACCCCAGGCCAAACCTTTATCACATTTTATCAAAATGCTTACAGAAACCTTGGCTTATCTCTTAGATTCTTCATTTTCAAAACCTGACTAGCCTATAAAGAAAGGAAGTGTAAGTGAAAGCGAAGGTGTTAGTCACTCAGTCGTGTCCGACTCTTTGTGACCCCATGGACAGTCGCCCACCAGGCTCTTTTAACCATGGAATCCTTCAGGCAAGAATACTGGAGTGGGTAGCCATTTCCTTCTCCAGAGAATCTTCCCAACCCTGGGATCAAACCCAGGTTTCCGCATTGCAGGCGGATTCTTTACTGTCTGAGCCACCAGGGAAGCCCCATAATAATAGCTTTGTTTCTGTTATAAGTATTATTAGCAGTAGCATTGGCATTAGATTATTTGAGTGCTTACAACTCATCAACCATCGGGCTAAGAACTTTACTGTGCCTTCTCATGTAGTCCACCAGTGTTATGTTGCTGTTGTCTAGTCACTAAGTTGTGTCTGGCTCTTTGCAACCTCATGGACTGCAGCACACCAGGCTTCCCTGTCCTTTACTATCTTGAAGAGTTTACTCAAATTCATGTGCGTTGAGTCAATGATGCCATCCAACCATCTCATTCTGTGTCACTCCCTTTTCCCCGCTCCCCACCCCCTATCCTTGGTCTTTTCCAGCATTAGGGTCTTTTCCAGTGAGTTGACTCTTTGCATCAGGTGGCCAAAGTATTGGAACTTCAGCTTCAGCATCAGTTCTTCCAGTGAATATTCAGGGTTGATTTTCTTTACGATTGACTGGTTTGATCTCCTTGCAGTCCAAAGGACTCTCAAGAGTCTTCTCCAATACCACGGTTCAAAAGCATCAATTCTTCAGTGCTCTGCTTTCTTTATGGTCCAGCTCTCACATCCGTGCACGACTGCTGGAAAAACCATAGTTTTAACTATATGGACCTTTGTTGGGAAAGTAATGTCTCTACTTTTTAATATGCTGTCTAGGTTCGTCATAGGTTTTCTTCTAAGGAGCAAGTGTCTTTTAATTTCACGGCTGCAGTCACCATCCACAGTGATTCTGGAGCCCAACAAGATAAAATCTGTCACTGTTTCCATTTTTCCCCATCTGTTTGCCATGAAGTGATGGAATAGGATGCCATGATCTTAGTTTTTTGAATGTTGAGTTTTAAGCCAGCTTTTTTCACTCTCATCTTTCACCTTCATCAAGAGGCTCTTTAGTTCTTCTTCACTTTCTGCCATTAGGGTGGTATCATCTGCATATCTGATGTTGTTGATATTTCTCTGGGCAATCTTGATTCTAGCTTGTGATTCATCCAGCCCAGCAGTTTTATGATGTACTCTGCATATAAGTTAAATAAGCAATATCATGAGGTTAGAGCTATTGTTGTGGTCCACTTTATAGATGAGAAAACTGAGGCACAGAGATGAACTTCCAGGAACATTTGCTTGTTACTGGCAGAGCTTGGATTTGAAGTCTCACTTGTCTGATGCCTGAGCAGAGGGCTTCCTTCTTGGGAGTGGCAGAACTCCTTAGAGGCTGAGTCTAAAAAAGGAGGAAGAAAAATGGCTAGTGAGGACTCTGAACGGCTTGCCCAAGAGCAGTTTGAGAATGCCATCCGTTGTGGTCGAGGCAGGATACCTGTTCACCAATAAGCTTTCTCCTCTTGGGCGCAGGGATAACATTTTCAGCCTCCCTTGCAATTATAGATGGTTATATGATTGAATTCTGGCTGTAAGAACGTGAGGGAGTGGTGCACACCACTCCCAAGTCTAACACATAAAATCCTCTCACTCATCATCCTTTCTTTCAAGATGGAAAAAAGAGCAAAACAACTCTTCAGAAAATGCAGAGCTTTGATGTGGATGGAGCCTGGATTCCCAGACAGACTGTGAGAGCCTCATCTGCTGGCCAGAAACAGTTGCATTGGAATGTTACATAAGCTGTGAATAAATGATGTGAAGTCTTCGAGATGACAGACTTGATTTGTTTTTTGTTTGTTTATTTGACTGCATCGGGTCTTGGTTGAGACAGGCAGGATCTTCACTGCGTCATGTGGGATATTAGTTGAGTCCTGCAGGGCTCACTAATTGTGGCACGTAGGCTTCAGTGTGTGAGGGTTCAGTAGTTGCCCTGGGGCATGTGAGATCTTAGTTCCCAGACCAATGACTGAACCTGCATCTTCTGCACTGGAAGGTGGATTCTTAACCATTGGACCACCAGAGAAGTCCTTAGACTTGATTTGTTATAGCAGTTGGTATTATCTTAACTTACACACCTACACACTCTTTTGGTTGTGATTTGTAGGTAGGAACTTGGACAGGTAATGAGTGAGAAAGGAAATCATCTCTTGAAAGAAGTAAACTGGAAAGATTCAGATTTTGTAGCCAGTTGCAAAATGTTCAAAATAATCCTTTTCAGGCCAAGGAGATTATAATAATTACAGAATTTGAAGGCTGCAGTTTGCTGGCTACTCTTCAGGGTCAGCTTCTGATGCAAGGGGTTCACTGTATGACCCGAGGAGTCATTGGCTGGGCTACTGGGGTTCTGAGAGCTCCTGTATTTGTGTGCAAAATTACATGCACCAACTGGACGGAAGGAGCCCCACTTTTCTTCTCACTCTCCAGTGTGTCTGCACTCAAAAAAGTGAAGAATCAGTTGTGAATCTGAACATAAACCACTTAGGCTAATTTAGAACTGAAATGAAAGCCTGGCTTGGCTGAATGTTCTGATTTCACATTTTTTCCCTGGGGTTTCCAATCCTAAGAGGAAAAGGAGAGCTTTTCTAGAAACTAGTACATTAGCATATGGAATGATTGCCAATGAGCAAGTAAAATAGTCTGGGTGAGGGAAATCATGAATATATAATACAATTGTCTTGTGGTCAAGTAGCACATTCAGCCAATAGTGTTAAGAGTAAAAGCAAGCCTGGATCCTTGTTTATCATCTGGCCTCGAAGCCTCCTCGCCTCTGCATGTTGGAAAAGTCTTCATCCTTCATATCTCTTGCTGGGGGCCTCCTTCTTTAACAAGCCTTCTGTGTTTCTGCTTTTCCCTTCTTGATCTCACTTCTCAGGGAGACTCCTGGCCCACATTCTGGCTCATCTCATCTCCTCTTTTAATTATTCTGTATGTACAATGAAATCCCGTAAGAGCCGTCGCTAGGCTGAAGGCAGAGTTTGTGCAGTAGCCCACCTTCATACCCACCAGGGATGCTCAGAACAGGCCTATTCTCATACTAGCCAGTCAATACATACATTACTGTACTTGGGGAATCATGGGAAAGATGTAAGTGGCGGGACTACAAGATACAGATTCTGACAGGTTAAGATAGTGGCATCTAGGCTTGCTGTGAGTGACCACAATGTGCTGATTGCCTGCTTTGGGCCAGAGTCCAGGCCAGATGCTTGTCCACTCATTTAACAAATATTTGTTGAGTGCCTACTGAGTATTCTGTTTCCTGAGGATGTATCAGTAGGCAAGATAGCCAAATTCTTGCCATGAGAGTGGTGACTGAATTTCATCCTGATAAGAGCTGGGATGCTGATGAAGGAAAACAGATTTAGAGACATGAAGTTGGGGGCCCTCAATTAAACACTGGTAAGTTACTATTTAAATGATCTTTTGACTCCAGGTCCCAGGGGCCTGTTGACACACATAGAGTGTAGGCAGGAGAAATCAGCAAGATATTAGAGGCAATTTAACAGAGTTCTATTTGTTGTCTACTCCCCCCCCACATAAGAATGGAAAGCTTTTTATGTCAAAATGTACTATAAACAAAACAGGAGAAACCAGGGAAAACGTTCACTAATGTGTAATAGATAATGTTAATATTCTTAATGTAATTTCACAAATTGAAAGAAACACATTCCAAAATAGAGTGAGGAGAAAAAATGACACAGACGCACAAAGTAGAGGAGGCCCCAAACATGAAAACCCATAACAAGTAATAGAAAGAAATGCAAATTAAAATAACAACTGGCTTCCCTTTCTCCCTATCAAATGGGCACTTTTTCCTAAGGGATGATGCTGGGTGAGAGTCTAAGAATGGGATCTTTCACACATGTATTGCTGTCAGTTCAGTTTAGTCGCTCAGTTGTGTTCAACTCTTTGTGACCCCATGAACCGCACCACGCCAGGCCTCCCTGTCTGTCACCAACTCCTGGAGTCCACCCAAACTCATGTCCATTGAGTCGGTGATGCTATCCAACCATCTCATCCTCTGTCGTCCCCTTCTCCTCCTGCCCCCAATCCCTCCCAGCATCAGGGTCTTTTCAAATGAGTCAGTTCTTTGCATCAGGTGGCCAAAATATTAGAGTTTCAGCTTCAACATCAGTCCTTCCAATGAACACCCAGGACTGATTTCCTTCAGGATGGACTGGTTGGATCTCTTTGCAGATCATTTTAGGATGGTTTAAAAGTGATCGATTATTGTACTTCTTTAAAATAACAGATTGAAAAGTCTTCCTTTTTTTTACCTTTTTAATAGTTTTCCAATTTTTCTACAATAAATATGTATCCTTTTTATAAATAACTATATATACACACACACACACACATGGATTTAAAAATATCCTAAACAAATTGAAGGGAAGATGAGGAGGAGAGGTTTTGAGGTTTCTAACATGCAGTAGAGCATGGTGCTAGACTCAGAACAGTGTTAGGGCCTCCCTGGTGGCTCAGACATTAAGGAATCTGCACAGGGGACCAAATTTGTTGTCTGTAGTTTCCATTCCCTCAAATTGCCCCTCTTTTGTGCTTCCTCACCTGGCCAATGTATGGCTCTTTTCCTTTCTACTCCTAGTCAGAACCTGACCATCAAGTCCTCCAACTTTCTGAGTGTGGTCTGAGCAGTCTCTATTGTTGTTATGTTGTAAGCCGCAGCTGCACTCCAGAATCACTTGGAGCTGATTTAAAAAAAAATAGTGATACCAGGTTGTCCTAATAAGGCTGTCCCCTTATGACTTGCTGTCTTTTAGTGTTGTTGAGATCCTCTGGATCCAACCAAATTAATTACTCTGGGTGTCCAGGTTTAGGTCATGAACATAATACATGCTTGTTGAATTGAGTTAAATAGGTTTGGTCTGCCACCTCCTTGATCACAAAGAATTTGGATTTTGCCAATCTTTATTATTACCACTATGTTTTGATGTTAACTCATGTGTCGATAGAGACACATGAGAGGTGTCAGATGTATATCTGCTAGTCTGTACACTGTTCTTTTTTCTTTTAACTTCCTGGATTGCGATAGCTCACACTGCCTGCAGTTATTATTACCAGGTTTATTGCAAAAATTTCAAAGCAAGATGAAGTTTGATTCACTTGCTTAAACAAAGAAATATATTGCATTGCACTATTTGACAGAAGCGATGGTTAGCCCCATAGAGAAGTGGCTGTATTTATCCACCTCTGGCCCTGGATAGGTGCCTAGTAAATATAGGCAGAATGAATGAATGAGTGAATGAATGACTCACAAAGTTGAAACCATGGTAGTACACTGTCTCTAACTTTATATTTATCTCTTATAAGGGTCTCTATCTCCTTCAACTACTCCCAGGCTACTTTGCACCACTACATTATTATTTTGGACTGAATATTATTGTTTTGGTGGTGTTTTACCCCAAACAACTTTCTCAAGCACTAAATATTCTTCAAAGGAAACCAGTTCATGGGCTAGGACAATGCTCAAGAATATTCCCTCTAGAACTGAGGTTCCTAAAGATGGTCTGTCATTTTCTCAAACACCAGCATTTTCTCTCATACAAAACTTCCCCTTCCTCTCTCCTCTGACTAAAGACTCTAAAACACAGGTAGGAGCCTCATCAAACTTCTCTTGTTACATTTGCTCTGTCGGCAGACGTGGTACTGTGAAAGCAAATGTCACTGCAGCAGCCATAATTTAAGACGTCCTTTTAAAAAATTCCAATTTCATCATTTCACAGAAGAATAGATCAATATTTCTACAGTTAAGAGTTTAGTTAAAAACCCTGCTGTGCAATGAAATAATGCATCTGCTATTGGCGTAGAGCGACTGGGATGTTAATTCCCTGGTTTTGTGTCAGTTAAGGGCAAATTAGCCTTCCAGCACCAGTCATGACTCATTATGTCATTATGCAGAAGGCACTTACTGTACCTCCACTACTATGCAATTTAGATCCAATAAAAATTGTGACAGCGTTTTTATCCACTTCATTAAGCTACTAATTTCTTGTAAAAAAATGTACATTAATCTTTTTATAGCTTCATGCAGAGTGGCATATTTTTAGACTCTAACATTGATTAGGTCCTGGTTAAGAATAATTTTCACAGTACTTTTAAGAAATGTAAATAAAGTTACAATAATTTAATTTTTCAACATAGTTATGACAGTATTGATCTTAAAATGAACATGTTGGCTGAATTAAATGTGGAGCCCAAATGAAATACAGACTGAATATTTAAACATGCAACAAATTACAAGGCATGGCTGAACAATACCCTGCAAACAGAATGAAGAGAGGGAGCGTGAACCTCCATGGAAAATATTAATTGCTCTCATTTTAAAAGATGTAAATGGAGATTTTTTTTTTGACATCTGACTTTTCTTACCCAAATGTTTAAGAAATACAGTAAAAAATTGTCTTCTTCCTTTGATTTTTCATTCCTTGTGAAGTATTAATGACTCTTCTGCCTGAATGCATTAGGGAAAAGTAGAAAAGGAAAAGTTCTCTCTGCCAGGGTTGCGGTATTAGTAGGTTAGAGTTGAAGAAGGATGTGCCCAAGGTTTTCAGAGGGTCCAGTGTATGTCAGGGTACCGGCATGGGCAGGAGCTGCTCCTATTCACTTCCAAGCACCCATCCTCTCCGATCTTTTCTGAACAGGGCTGACCAAGCCATGAATCAAGTCCTCACTGGCTGTAAAGTGAAGTGAAGTGAAGTGAATTCGCTCAGTCGTGTCCGACTCTTTGCGACCCCATGGGCTGTAGCCTACCAGGCTCCTCTGCCCATGGGATTTTCCAGGCAATAGTCCTGGAGTGGCTTGCCATTTCCTTCTCCAGGGGATCTTCCCAGCCCAGGGATCGAACCCGGGTCTCCCGCATTGTAGACAGACGCTTTACCGTCTGAGCCACCAGGGAAGTCCATCGGCTGTAAAGGTGAGCTGCAAATGCTGGCTGGAATTCGAGGCAATTGCACAGATTTTCCACTAGATCCTGACCTGCCTCGCTGGACTTATCTTCTTGCTCCGGACACAGAGCTTCATTCTGACTTTGCTCCCATCTGGCAGTGGTGTCTTCTGCTTTCCAAGGCCAGGGAATTCCAGTTCTGTCCTGACCTCCAAACCTACCCAATCCTAGCCCTTGACAACTGCCCACTATGCTGGCCCGAGAGGCATATAGAGAGAGGGAGAAGGGCTGTGGGATAATCCCGCTTTTATCACAGGAGCTACATGGAGTAGCAGCACCGAGGACTTAGATTCTTCCAGGAAATCACGATATAGCCTCCCCGAGTCTGTCCCTATCTCCCGTATGAAGGCTTTATGCTGGCCGATTGCAAAGGGTGGCTATAGAACTACTTTTCTGGGACTGATGACTTCCCTGTCAGTGAAGGAATTCCGCACCCCCCGCCCACCCACCCCCCACCACCTTCCCCAGTCTCGGCCCTGCAGGTCAAGTCCAATGAGGACTGGTCTGGGGAGTTAGGTCATGGTGATGGGTTAGGTCAGGGATGAGAACAGCCCCTGATCCCATTAATCAGGCAGGGAGAGGAGCCTGCCAGTCAGTGTAGGCTGGTGCAGGTAATTGGGTATCCACCACATACCCCTCTGTTAAGACCACAATTTCCATGACACAGCCGCTCTCTAAGGGAGCCTGTCAACTCAGAGCCTCAGAGCCCTGCGAAAGTAGGATCCTGGGCGTTAACCGTGTCTTAGCCACGCAGAATGCAGACGTTGGTTTCGAAGGGGACTTGGACTTGGCACCTATCAGGCCCGCCATCAATTACTCGGTAATTATTCCGCGCAACCTTGCAATCGGCCTGGGTCGCCGGCGTGCGCACCGGCAGACAGAGGGGGGAAGGTTGACCGCTGTCTCTTATACACATCTACCCCCCACCCCTGCCACCCCAGGACAGCCCTTGGTGGGCTGTGAACAGATGCTTCTTGTGTCAGGAAGCTCACTTCTTTTTGTTTTGTTTTTTGAATTTATTGAGCCCTGTATCTCTCCCAGAAGGATTTAAAATGGGATTAGAGAAGAGCTTCCTGCCTTATGATTACTTTTTCACTTTTCATTGAGACAGAATAAGTCAAAGCCGTTCTAAAGACAGTGTAAGTCAGAGCCGTTCTAAGTGCTGCTGCCGGCCAGTCACGTCTCGGTATGAAAGGCCTGGCAGCTGCTGCTAAGGGCAATTATGTTCCCGTTACCATCGTCCAGGTTCCTGGTTCTGGGAGTCCGTTGTTCCCAGGTAGCCCCAGTTCCCATCTCCCTGGCCCCTGGCGGCTCTCTAGCAAACCCACTGTGGTTGGAAACAGTTGTTCTGCTTTTTGGCTGCCTCAGACCCTGGGCTCAAACAGAGCCTCCTTCCCTGGTGCGTCCCCAAAGCCACTCATCTTTGTAGATGCTGCTTCCCAGCTATTTACTGGTGGTCATGCTGTTCTCCTAGGAGCAAGGCTGGTGGTTGCTCTTTTCATCTGTGCAGTACTTGACCCATTAAGAGCGGTTAGTCTCAGCCTTCATCTCCTAAGAGCATTACTGCCACTGCGTGAGGCAGGAAGACAAACTTTGACCCAGAGAGGTAAAGTGACCAACCCAAGGTCACACAGCTAGCAGTCAGGGGGGCTGGGACTGAAACGCTGGCCTTCTAATTCAAGATCCTGTGCTCAGTATATCAGAGCTCACAAAATGCTTTGGGGAGGAGGGCGGAATAGTGGTCAAGTGCTTGGGCACTAGAGCTAGGTAGATTTGATCTCAAATTCCAGCTCTCCCACTTAGTAGGTTACTTAGCTAAGGTAAACTTAGGTACCTCCCTAACTTCTCTGAACCTCTGTTTTGTCTTGTATGAAATGGAGATCAATACTTTTTAACATGATTGTGGTGAGGATTAAATGATAAAACATGAAGCACTCAGCCTTGTACCTGACAGATATACTCCATAAATGGCAGCCATCAACATCATCACCATCATCATTACTACTTCATTCAAAATCTCACCATAACCCCATGCAGCAGGTATGATTGATTCATTTATAGCTATCTATTCCCAAGTAGCTCAGTGTAAAGAATCCGCCTGCAATGCAGGAGACGTGGGTTCCATCCCTGGGTTGGGAAGATCCCCTGGAGAAGGAAATCATAACCCACTCCAGTATTTTTGCCTAGGAAATCCCATGGATAGAAGAGCCTGGTGGGCTACATCCATGGGGTTGCAAAAGAGTCGGATATGACTTAGTGACTAAACAACAGCAAAATAATAGCGACAGTTGACAGAGGGAAAAACTGAGGCTCGGCGCGGTTTGTGAGGATCTCCTTGAAGCCTGCTCTTGTGTTTCTTTCTGCCAGTGCTCAGCATCGCTTTGACAAGCCCACACCTACACGGCTCCCGCCTTCTCCATTGCCTTCACATGCCCACGCTCAGGGAGGATGGCCCCATGGCCTGGTGACCCGTGATTCTCAGGGGGCCATCTGGTGGCACCAGTGCAGCGGCTGAGGAAACGGGATCCAGCCCCGAGGAGGAGCCGAGCTGTGCCCCAAGCACCCAGCCTCTCTCTCCAGGAAGAACTCGTGTTCTGGGGTCACCTAATTACTCCCCACAGAAAGCTCTTTCAACTTAAGTATAGGGTTCTGGAGATGACGCTGTCTGCAAGGCAACCCCGAGGACCGGCAGGCGGTTAAGTTCTGTTTCTCTTCCAAACAATGATTCTTTCGAGGTTTATATAAATACTCAATCAGTTTCCTATTATGACAATGTGGAGGAGCAGTTGACTGCATCTTCATAATTAAGACTTGAAGAAAAGTCAATGGCAGTGAATAAATTAGATGTTTTTGCTCTTCCTGTCTTGTTCTTCTTTGTATATATACCTCAGTCTCCTCCTGGGATCAGCCTCCTAGCCTGGCCCTGATTCCCTGGCAGGCCTGTCCCGAGCATCAGGCTACAGGGGGAGGCGGGCTGTGGGCCACCCTCACCCCACCAGGCTGCCAAGTCCCAGAGTAGGAGGGGTTAAGGCTCGCGGGCTTCATTGCCAGATGGCATTTGATACGAATATTGACGTTAATGGCGTTTGGATAATGACGCTGTCTGTGTTAGGGGCTTTATTACTGTTATGAACAGCGTGGTCCTGGAGGGAACCATTCCGATTAGTTACCTTTGTGTGTGAGTTGCAAATGTTTAACAGACGATTATCAGGAGACGGTGTTCTAGGGGATTCAGGGTCTTCCTGGATTCCCAGGCAGGTTTTGAAAGCAGTGTGTGCCGCAGAGCTCCGCGCTTTGGAGAAGTCGGTTGGGGCTGCCTGAGATCATTGCCGTGTGTGCAGAAGCCGGTCACCCCGGTCTTCCCTGTTTGTCTTCTGACAAGGCTTCCCCATTCTCGGGGGTTCTGCTTTGTGGCAACCTCTCCACATCAGATACATCAAAACCCTACCTTTTACACTTCCTGGGGGAGTTTGAGCCTCTTCCTCCTATTAAAAATGAATAATAAAATCCTCCGCTTTCATCCTAATGGGGTTAGTAGGAGGTGTTTAGCTTTTTATAGCTACCTAGATGATGGAAGGAGGCACATGAAGCCATCACAAAATTAAGGAAGAGGTCATCATCAGAAGGCCAGGGACTGAAGTCTTTTAAAAGCATTCCTGGTCTTAATTCAAAGTGTCTCTCTGGAGAGCTTCAGTGAGCAGAGGCCATGGGTTTCCTCTGTTGGAACCAAAGCTTTGGCAACATGGGGATGTGTGTTTAGCAGGTTTCTCTGCAAGTCCTGTGCAAGGAGCAGTACCTTCAGAGCAAACAGGACCCTTTCAAGATGGACTTCCTGGTGGAGGGTTAGGGCTGTTCTCCTGCATCAGGCACAAGCCTTCTGACCTTGTGAGAAATGAACAAATGAATGAATGGGACCTTAGGTGTCTGGGGGGTCCTGGAATGGCTGAAGAGCCCAGGCTGGCCGTGGCTCTGGATCAGATGCTCCTGGGATCTGAGCTCTCAGGCAAAGTGGGAAATCAGGAGGCTGAACTGAACTTCTGGAAACAGCATAAAAATGGATTGTTGTGTGTGCTCCCAGTGCAGCTCTAAATCTGAATACAAAATAGAGAAGATGCTCTTTTGCTCCTTTCAGACTAATGATTTTGTCCTTTTTCCCTCTCCTCCTCATTTTATTTCTTCATCTATAACATCTACAAGAGGGCAGCCAGACGAATAGAACTGTGCTGAGCTCGCCTAATGCCAGCCATCGATCCAAGGGTGGGACCCGATTAATCAACGGGATTTTAGCAGTGTTCACATCCCCAAGGGCCATCAGGCCCAAAGACAGCTCTTAACTTCGCCAGGCGGAGACATCTGAGAACCGAAGGTGCTGGGATTCTCTGGGCATGGATGCTGGGATGTGGTGAAAGACAGGGTGCCTATGGCAGCTTCAGACAGCCACCTGGACGGTTTGATGGCCTTGCTTTTAGGCCGTGGCCTCACTTTCTCCACAGCGTGGCATCACTGCGAGATTTGCTGGGCTCCACAAATATGGGTCCTTTGGGAGATGGAAGGGGGTTTCTAGAAGAGAGAAAACCTCACTCAACATGCAAGATACTGCTCACATAACTACAGACCTGGGGAATCATCTCCTCTAACCCCCTCATTGTGTACTAGAGGAAACTGAGGCCCAGAGAGGGAAGGGACTTGTCCAAGGTCACACAGTAAATTAGTAATACTACAGAAACAGAATTCCAGCTCCAGGGCTGAGCTCTTCCTCATCTGTGTTATCTATAAAGCTGAGTCAGGATTAAAATCTGTTGCCGTCATGTGAGAGAATCAAAGAGTTGATACAGCAGTTACAGAGAATTCAGGAAGGGTATAGACACTCAAACTGAAGAATTCAGTTTGAAAAAAATTGTAATACATTAAAAAATAGGTTGGATATTACTTTTCTACCTATTTCTTGAACGAACATGTTTTTTTATTGTGAGCTATCACACATACATAGAAATGTGCATAAAACACATGATTTGACAAATAATATATAAAGCAAATAATTTTGCAGCCACAATCCAAGTTAAGAACTAGAGTATTACCAGCTCCCCCAAAGCCCACTGTTTGCCCCTCCCTTATCTCAACCCCCTCCCTTCTAGAAATAATCTCTCTCTTGACCATGATCCTTGCCTTTTTTTCATAATGTTCCCACCCAAATAGCTTATTGCTGCTTGCTTTTAAACTTTGGATAAATGGAACCATCTTGTACGTATGTGTCTTATTTCTTGGTTCCAACATTATGAGATTCATCCATGCTGTTTCCTGTAGTTGAATTTCATTCATTTTCATTACAGGTATTTTTCCTTTTACATGGGAATTATCTTAAAGAAACTTACTAGAACCCAGCCTTGTGAAATAAAGCATGATAAAACTCAGCTTACAGGGCAGGAGTTGGAACAAGGGTGCCCCAGAAAAGTTGTTCTTTGGACTTTGGTTCTGGATGCTCTGATCAAATGCCATCCTCTTTTTATAGCATTAGGGACCTGATTGCTTTATGAATTCCCTCAAAGCATACACGAATTTAAAGGACACAGAATTTTGCTGGGGTCCAGGTCTTGACACAGCCAGGCCAGGGAAAGGGAATTCCCAATTCCTTGCTTTGCAAAGGAGAAGCCAGACTTAAACTGTGAGCCCCCTAAGAGCAGGAGGTGTTTTACCTGCCTTATATCACCAGGACCCAGTGTAGAGTCAGTCCACAAGTCACGCTAGTGGTAAAGATCTTGCCTGCCAATGCAGGAGACATGAGATGCAGGTTCAAACCCTGGGTTGAGGAGATCCCCCTGCAGAAGGGCATGGCAACCCACTCTAGTGTTCTTGCCCGGAGAATCCCATGGACAGAGGGCTACAGTCCATGGGATCGCAAAGAGTGGGACATGACTGAAGCAACTTAGCACACACGCAATAGTAGGAGAGCAATAAAAATTTGTCTACTGAAGGAAAGAATAAAACTTATTCAGAATACCCCCTGCAGGATGCCTGAATTTCCTCAACAATATGGCCTTCAGTGACCAGTGAGGGAGGAACTATTTCCTTGGTGGGCTGATAGAGGCCGCCCCCAAATGCAAAAACCAGCTTAATGATGGAAACAGGAATCTGGATCATCCTTAGTGCATTTGTATCTTATATTCAAAAAGACCTTAGAAAGGTCAGTGTTAACCAGAGACTCACCATTTCTCAAGAAATTACATAAAAGGGAGTGTGGGGAAGAGAGGTTTATTAAAAACAAACACAGCCTGCAAGGTGCTTTTGCAGGAAGCTCCGACGAGCTGGGCAGGGCTGCTCCAGGTCTCCTGATCCGAGGGGTAGGGTTTGCAGCCGCTGCAGCTTCTCCGCTAGTGCTGAGCTTCTTACTTTGTCGGGAGAAGCAGCTAAAAGTGAGCCTCTCTCTGATGCTTTGTGGGTTGCACCGGTTGAACAGCAGTCTGATGGGCTATCTGTGTTCTCCTTCTCAACCTACCGGTACTCAGGGATCCCCATCTTACCCAGCCAGGCCAGGTATCACCATGGCTGCCATATACAGCAGATGTCTATACATATTGTTGAATTGTTTTCAAGTTTTTTTTTTTTTTTCTAAAAGCTCATCCGTTGAAGAAATACTGTGAAATATTTAGGACACTCAAAGATCAACCCTCAGATCACCCTTCAGAACCCCTGGAAGCTTCCAGAACTTTTACGGAATCCATCCTTGGAAGTTAAAAATCTATACTCTTGCCTTTTTTTTTTTTTCCTTTTTGAGGCACTCACTGTAATTTGCATGGACATATTTCTAGGACTGTTCATTAAGTCAAACTTACCCAACCAGATTTGAATTCTATGTCTGTTTTGATCACCAGGTTTTAGCTCACGGTTTGGTAGGTACTTGGTGATGGGTAAATATTTGTTGAATGAATGATGGGTGAATGCTGAGGGATCTGACTCAGTTGCGGACTGAAGGAAAAACAACAGTCCTCCTCTAACACCGTGCAGGTCAAGGGCAGTTCAGAGCTCTCGGCCGAGAACCAACGCCTGGAAGCCCCCGGTGAGCTCTGGGAGGCGCCGCGGGGAGGCCCGCCTTCCTGGAAAGCTTCGCTTGGAATTGTCTTCAAAAGCTGCGACGCAGCCCCCGGAGTTTGAGCACGAACAAATCATTAGCATTTTATTTACAATTCTGGGTTTACAATTCCTAGAAAAGGATCCTGCTGTTCAGTGCGGATTCCTGCTTTGCTGGCTTTCCTCAGCGCCGCCTTCTCCCGTCTTCGGGGGACTGGGTTTGCTCAAGACTCATTTGGGCAGGAGTGGGGTGTGAAGCAGGCGCGCGGTGGGCTGGCCTGGAGGAAGAGGGCTGAGCCTCTCCCCCCGACACATCTTTCCCGACGACCCTGAGCGGAGAAGTCGTTCCCTCTCCGTTTTACCAGGAAAACAGGTTTGATTCAAAAAGGTCGGGGGCTTGTCCAGGGTCACACAGCTTGCGCTGAAGTTTGCACCGAGTCCTTGGCTTCCAAACCCTGCCGGGCTGCCGCGGACTCCGGGATCCCCCGGCCCGGGGCCCCCGGCGCCCGCCCACTGCGCCCGCTAGATGGCAGCCTTGGTCTCCGCCGCGCGCGGCCAGCGAGGGCTCAGCGGGCGCCGCCGCCACGCTCCAGCGGGTCCGGCCGGAGGCCCCGCGGGCTGCTCCGTGGGAGGCGCTGCCGTGGGTACCCAGGACCGGGTGACAGGGTCCAAGTGACCAAAGGAAGAGGGTTGCTGGAAGCAGTCCAGGCTCCCCTGCCTGGAATGAACGGGATCTTGTTTCGGGCTCTCCTGGAGCGGGGTCCGAGACAGAGCTCCGGGATTCTCCGCGGGGTGGCGGCGCTTTCAGCCCTGGCAATCCAGGGCGCGCGGGCGCAGGGCCCTCAGGGTGGCCACCCAGCCTGTCCTAATCCGGTTCCTTTAGACGTGGCCCACGGCTAAGCCTTCCCCCTTCTCCCTGCCCCAGACTTGAGCGTTCTGAGCCTCACACTAGGGCCGTGGTGGCCCTGGGCCAGTCCCTGCTGGCCTCTCGGCCACGGCGATGCTTGGTCCGCCAAGACCCGCAGTGGCCGACAGAGTCACCCCTCCCCTCCCCATCCCCACGGCCCCACCTCTGGGGAGCAGCGATTGGCGTGTCTCTGAGGCTAGCACACCTTGGGGCCTGGGCCCAGCCACTGGAGAGAGACGTTTGTTTGTGTAGAGGGGGCCGTGGGGGCAAATCCTGTCCTTCCTGAGCAGGGGGAAGGTAGGATCCAGGGCTTGTGGTCAGTCCTGTTGTCTCTGGCGTGTGTGATATGAATTCGTGGATTTGTTTTATTGGCCTCTTTCTTTTGGGCTCCAAGTTTTTCTTTTGGGAGCAGGTGAGGTTTACAGACACCTTCTCCCCTCCCTTCTCCAATCAAGTCCCTTTTCTCCAGGTGCCTTCTCTGCTTTCTAGAAGGAAGCGGGCCGCGCAGGAATTTGTCTTGGCCTAGTGGCCGTCTTTATGCACTGGTCAGGGACAGACCTGATCCGCTTCAGGTTCTGAGAAATTGGGCCTTGTCATGGCACTTGAGGAGGCGGGGCGGGTGTGTGTGTGTGTGTGTGTGTGTGTGACTGAGGACCCTGGAGAAGGCCTTTCTCAAGGTCACTCCCGGGCATCCACGTGTCCCACACAGCAGCAAGCCTTGATCCAAAGACTTTTCTACTTTAGATCTGACAGCCTTGCAAAGTTCTGCAGTTTGCTTTGGTTTGGAGAAGCATCTGAACCTTCTTGGTAGAAGGCCTGGGTTTAAGAATTGGGTCAGGCATGGAAGAGACACTTTTCCCCCTGCTGTGAGGGTCTCACCAGGCCATGCCTTCCCCAGTCTCGGCCCTGCAGGTCAAGTCCAATGAGGACTGGTCTGGGGAGTTAGGTCATGGTGATGGGTTAGGTCAGGGATGAGAACAGCCCCTGATCCCATTAATCAGGCAGGGAGAGGAGCCTGCCAGTCAGTGTAGGCTGGTGCAGGTAATTGGGTATCCACCACATACCCCTCTGTTAAGACCACAATTTCCATGACACAGCCGCTCTCTAAGGGAGCCTGTCAACTCAGAGCCTCAGAGCCCTGCGAAAGTAGGATCCTGGGCGTTAACCGTGTCTTAGCCACGCAGAATGCAGACGTTGGTTTCGAAGGGGACTTGGACTTGGCACCTATCAGGCCCGCCATCAATTACTCGGTAATTATTCCGCGCAACCTTGCAATCGGCCTGGGTCGCCGGCGTGCGCACCGGCAGACAGAGGGGGGAAGGTTGACCGTCCCCCGGGGGCCCCAGCGCGCGCCGCAGGCGGAGAGGGCCTCTCTGAAGCCCCCGGAAAGGCCCCCTTTTGACCGCGTGCCTGGGCCTAGCGCCGCTGTCTTTATTGGCAGCCAGAGAGGCTGTTTGGGGAAATGGAAAAACTTGTGTCGGCGGCGTCAGTCTTGCAAAGCGGGTAGCCAAGCAGTTTGCAGCGCGTTCTGTTCCTCGCGCTGCCGCCACCGCCTCGGCTCCTCGGAGCCTGTAGGGGAAGGGAGAGGGGGAGGAGGTGACCGAGTTCACGTCCCCACCGCCGCCTCTCCCGGAGTGATGGATGGCTGTCTTCCCGGGGCGGGGGAGCGCCTGCACAGCTCCCTCTGCAGGGAGCGCCGCTCAGCCTCCCACACCAGGCGCTGTGGCTTCAGCAAGCCCCCTTTCCCCAAATGCTCGGGGAAGGTGGGCTCTGGGTCAGTTAACTTGGCCGGTTACTTTGTATTAATGAGGCCAGTCTTTTCGGTTTCATCCTGACCTGTGCCAGTCTTTCGTAAACGTCCGTCTCCCGCTCCGGGCTCCGCTGACCCCACATTTTATTACTATTACAAACCCGCGAGGGTCTTCTGTCCTCAGATGCCTTAGGCTCAGGAGGTAACAAACAGGACTCACCTGAGTTCCCTTGGGATGACACTTTGCCCTTGGGTTAGGGACCAACTCACCCCTGGGAAGGCAGATGAGAGATGGTGGGTATCCATCCCTCTCTTCTTTAAGATATTCCATTAATTGAAAGCTCTAGTTAAGTAGTTAATTACAGAAATAGATTCTATTTTGTCTTTCTTTTCTCCCTATCCCCAAATGGCCTTAATAAATCTTCAGTAGCTGGGAATTCTGAGATCAAAACCAGGGGGTGGGGCTGAGGGTTGGGGAAGAGAAACCCTTCCTATTGGAAGGCGCCTTTATTTTGCAATTTGTCTCCTGTTAATGGCACCCCACTCCAGTTCTCTTACCTGGAAAATCCCATGGGTGGAGGAGCCTGGTAGGCTGCAGTCCATGGGGTCGCTAAGAGTCAGACACAACTGAGCGACTTCACTTTCTCTTTTCACCTTCATGCATTGGAGAAGGAAATGGCAACCCACTCCAGTATTCTTGCCTGGAGAATCCCAGGGACGGGGGAGCCTCGTGGGCTGCCGTCTATGGGGTCGCACAGAGTCGGACACGACTGAAGCTACTTAGCAGCAGCAGCAGCAGCAGAAGGAGATCCTTGGGTCTAGCTCATGAGGCAAAATCAAATCCCAGCTGTTGATCTCAGGGCAGAATGTGTGGATGCTACTGCATCTGGAGGCCAGTGTACTTGAAAAACAACCTCACCAACAATAATGATGATGAAAATAATAACATGAGGCAACTAACATTTCTTGGGCACCTAGTATGTGTCAGGTACTGTGTACTCTACCTCCAGTTTCTTATTTAATTTTCAGAGCAGACCTATAAAGTAGGTGCTATTGTCATCTCCATTTGGCAAGGGAGGAAACTGAGGCTCAGAGAGGTTAACTTGCTTATGGTGATACAGCTGGAAAGGAACAGAGCTGGAACTCAGCCTAAGTCCTTCTGATTTCAAAACTTGGGACTTAGTCACTCTGCTCTATTGTTACAGAAACTTGCAGTTATTTGCTGCAAAGCACATTTGTATGTGGGGAAATACCCTTTACAATTATTTTACAATTTTGCAATGAGTGGCTGTTTGGTTTTGCTGTTTCTTTTTTTTTTCAAAATAGAGTGAAAAAAAAAAGCCCCAGCTCTTACTTTCCAATGGGTCAGCCAGATCAGAGGAGGAAGAAACTGCTGAGTTTCATTGTTGGCTTATATAACAGAGAAGTTGCCTTAGAATTATTTGTCTTAAAAGTGATCAATTAATTTAACTAATATTTAATGCGCTTACTGTGAGGTCTTATGGAGTGTCTTCCTTGTGCCACTGTGCCCTTTTTCCAGAGTGGGGCTGGATGAATCTGTCCTCCCTGGGTACCCACTGTACTTGCCCTTCACCCTCTGTGAGGATGGGGAGGCTACCCAGTGAGAAACCTCTGCACAAGCTGTTCAACCAAGTTGGCTGTGAGTTGGCCCAGAGCCATGGAGAGTGAGAAACTTTCAAATTTCAAAACTGCCCTGGGCCAATTTAATAAACTTCTGCCACCTCCATCCTCTCCACATTTTTGAGTTCTCAAAAATGCACTCCCATCTAAAGATGCGTACAAGAGTGGAAGGATTTTGGAATATTAATAATGCAGACTTTTACAGCACAGCAAGGTGAATTCTCAAGGGGTAGCGGTTAACATCTGCTTTCTCTTTCCCAAGATAACAATGGGAAAGCCTGTGCTCTGCACACACACACACACGCCAAACCAGGACTGTGAGAGCCGAATTTTTCTCTCTGCAAAGGGTAAATTGTCCCCAGATCTGGCACTAGAAACAACCAGAAAACTTGGATGTAGCAAGAGTGACAGTGATAGAAGGAAAAAAAAAAAAACCAACAAAACAAAGCCAAATCTCTCATGGGGCTGTGAACAAGACCCTTTCTTGCAGGGGGTCTGAATGATGGTAAGAAGCTCTCTGCTTCCTCCCAGTGGGGCAATTCTTAGCAATCAGCATCAGAGCTGTGGTCCTGACATGTCCCCTGGGGAGTAGCAGGATGCTTTGTATCAGGAGACAAACAGAGATTCAGCCTCTGGTTCTAGACACAGGCTCTGGGGCATTCTGAGGGGGTCTTGTGTATGTCTTTTTTGAGGGTTTCTCTGCTTCTGCCATCATCGCTGCCCTCCACGGTAAAGAGTATGACTGCCAGTGAACTCTGGAAATAGAGGAACCTGGGTCCCCATCCCAGATCTGCCCATGTGAACCTCAATAAGTGAAGTCTCTGAGCCTCTGTCTTCTTAGTTATAAAATGGGGATAGTAAAATTGGCCTGGTGGGTTGTGGGTTGCTTAGCACAGAGTATGGCTCAGTACAAGGTACCTATTTTTTTAAAAATCACACATAAATAGCTGCAGTCCACACTTGTTTTCTAAGACCCATTTCACACCCTTTGAGCTGCTCATTTTGGAGAATAAAATTCTCTGTAACTTGGGAAGAAACTAGGTGACCCAGAATATAATTTCTGATCTAGCCTCGCCCTATAGATTCACTTGAATAGTTTTATGGAAATGATCCAGAGTCAAATCTAGAAGCAGTGCAGACATTCTTTTAAAGGGAATCTCTTGGTTAGTTTTATTAGTAAAAAAAAAAAAAAAAAAGACCCAGAAGTTATTTTTAAAAATGAAGAGTGCCAACCTCAGGCTTGCAGCTACCTAGGGATTTTTATCATGTGATTTGGGGGCTGAAACAAATGTCCTTTTATGTTGCAGTAATATCTTGTGGCTCAGAGAAATGTGGAGAAATGGTCAGGCTTCATCGTACAGATGCCAGCCTAGCTGAATATTGGAAGCCCTGAGCTCGCGTACTGGCTTCTTGGTTTCTATCTTTCGCTTGCATAATGCAGTTTAAATACCTTGTTAATTTCCAGGTCGAGTTTCATTCATGAGGATAATCTTTAATTGATGTTAAATATAGAGATCAAGTTAAGTGCATTATTTCTTTTTTACAAAGTGCTAATTGTTCATGTTCTCATAAATTATTTTCTCTTCTCATGTAACAGGTTTTATGAAAGAACTTTTCAGCCAGTGCTTTTAACCTCATTGTATGAATATTATCCTGTAATCAGCAGGTCGTTCAGATCCTTCCTTTGCTGGTGATCTTTATGTCACCCTTCAGAGCAGAAGGGAAAAGAAAAATGAGCTCGTTTGGAGCACATTTATATATGAGTGGCTCATGGACATTAAAACAAATTTTATACCCAAATATTTGAAACTTTAAGAGCATCTTTTCTGCTGCTCTGTTCCTACTGAGACTCTTGAGGAATTCAGCCTAAATCTACTCTTTTTTTAAAGGTCTGAGCAAGTTATTGATTTTTATCTTGTTTAGTTTTAACATAAAATATACATTGCATAAAAGTTACTATCTTAACCGTTTTTAAGTGTATCGTTCAATAATGTTAGGTAGGTTCACAATGTTGCGCCACCAATTTTCTGAATGCTTTCTATCATGCAAAATGGAAACTCTGTATCCACTAAACAACTACTCCCCATTCTTCCCTCCAGCTTCCCTGGATACCACCATTCCATCTTTCCTCTCTATGAATTTGACTACTCTGGGTACCTTGTATCGGAGAAGGCAATGGCATCCCACTCCAGTACTCTTGCCTGGAAAATCCCATGGGTGGAGGAGCCTGGTAGGCTGCAGTCCATGGGGTCGCTAAGAGTCGGACACGACTGAACAACTTCACTTTCACTTTTCACTTTCATGCATTGGAGAAGGAAATGGCAACCCACTCCAGTGTTCTTGCCTGGAGAATCCCAGGGACAGAGGAGCCTGGTAGGAGGCTGTCTATAGGGTCGCACAGAATTGGACACGACTGAAGCGACTTAGCAGCAGCAGCAGCAGGTACCTTGTATAAGTGGAATCATATAGTTATTTTTTTGTGACTGGCTTATTTCACTTGGCATAATGGCCTGAAGGCTCATCCATCCATATGTCAGAATTTCCTACTTTTTAAGGCTGAATAATATTCTATTTTATGTAAATACTGCATTTCGTTTATCCAGTTATCTGTTGATGGACACTTGGGTGGCTTCCACCTTTCAGCTGTTGTGAAAAATGCCTGTGTGAACATAGGTATACAGCCTGAAACTACTTCTGATTGTTTCATTTATTCTAAAAATGTTTAAACCATGCTCAGGAAGGACCCTATAGTGAGCTGTCAGGAGAAAGATGCTATGTCCTCCTTCAAGGTACTTGCATCAAGAGAAAGACAAGACAATAGTAATACCAACTATTTATCGGGCTTTAATGTACATCATTTTATTTAATCTTCACCAAGACCCTCTGACAGAGAGGCTCTGTTATTCTTGTCTTACATGCTAGGAAAGTGAAATTCAGAACCATTATGTCACTTGCCCAAGTTCATCACAGTCCAGGAAACCAGGATTTGAACCTAGGTCTGTTTGACTCAAAACTTGCATCTTTTCTTTATGCCATGCTGTGCGACTTGCAGGATCTTAGTTCCCTGACCAGGGACTGGACCTGGGCCTGCTGCAGTAGAAGCACAGAGTCCTAACCACTGGACTGCCAGGGAATTCCCCAAACCTGCATTCTCGACTCAAACAATATCGTGCCTTTTGGGATGGCATAAACTGC